>JAPTGZ010000022.1:22758403-22770114 GCA_029814645.1 Fowleria isostigma | reverse complement strand
CTTAAGTAACTGGGATAGGCTCCATGCGACCCCCGTGACCCTAGTGAGGATAAAGCGGGTTCAGAAGATGAATGAATGAATCAATGAATGAATGATAATAATAATAATAATAATAATAATAATAATTATAATAATAATTACATTTATTTATACAGCACTTATTGCAGAAAGAGTTCACATGCAGTCACAGAAAATATTATTAGACCATCAAAAGTTATTAAAAACAATGTTTCTACAACCAAGTATTAACTCCTGTGTGTATCATGTGACTAAAACAGACAGAAAAGAAAACATGGAATGTCTAAAAGTACTGTTAAGTCAGTAAAATGCCACGGCTATTGACCTAAGAACTAATATGATTTTGGTTATCATAATAATAATAATAATAATAATACATTTTATTTGTTAAGCACTTTACATTTGAAATCAAATCTCAAAGTGCACAGTAAAAGCAACAGTGTACAATAAGGCAACAAGTAGATAAACAAGACAAAACAGCAGACAAACAAAACAGAACAGTAGACAGAATTCAAAGGATAAAATCAACAGATAAAATCAATCAGTAAAAGGTTTTCAAAAAAGGAAGGTTTTGAGGTTTTATTTTTTAAAGTATCCCCCATCTGTGGAGCTCTGAGGTGGTCAGGGAGGGTGTTCCACAGACGGGGAGCAGCAGCCTTGAAGGCCCTGTCGCTCATGGTTTTGAACAGGCGCAGACGGCGCAGTTGGCCTGACCGGGTTCTGTCTGAAGTGTGTGGGGTGAGGAGTTTGGTGAGGTAGGTGGGGGCTGCACCGTGAAGACAGTGGTGGGTGTGAAGAAGGATTTTATATTCAATACGGAGGTGGATGGAGAGCCAGTGCAGAGAGTGAAGGATCGGGGTAATATGCTCATGTGTACGCACCCTCATCAGGACCCTGGCAGCACTGTTCTGAACATACGGAGCCTTTGGAGACTCTGGAGAGATTATCAAGAAAACCATGGAAAATAGATATCAGCTCTTAGATTAAATTCTTATGAGCTATTTTTGTTGTTATCATTTTACTTGTCAAACAAATGTGCCTGTAGTTGTACCAGGCTTTAAAATGAACAAGAAATTGAAGAAAACATAGGGTGGTCTAATAATTTTTCCGTAACTGTAGGGCTTTACAATAAAATTAGAGGAAAAATACATAGGCAAAAACACAGACACAAAAGCAAGTTGTCATAAAACTCACCCTAACTAAACAATAAAGTCTTCAGTTGCTTTTTAAAAGACTCAATTAAGTTTAAAGTAAGAAGAATAATGAGAATTAAACAATAAAACAATAAGGGAAAGCATTAAAAAGTTAAACATGTTAGTGGAATCGATAATGGCACTGGTATCAATAAATGATAAATTCCCATCCATCCTTGTGTGATGATTCAGTGAAACTTTTCATCTGCTCTTTAACTCATCTCTCACCCTCTGGTATCTCTTTGTGTTCTCTCTGTCACAGCTCCACTTATCTCTCTCTGGGGTTTTTATTTCTTCAGTCGGCGCCAGTTGAAAGGAGTGTTACTTTTATCACAATCCCTTGTCAGCATCTTTTCATAAGATCCATCTGAGAGCCTTTATACATATAGTTTTTCTTTTTTTTTTTAATCAATGTTATTCCCTATTATATTTTCAAATGTGATGTCCTTCTTGGGCATACCCATCACTCGCTATTTATTAAAACAGATGAAGCATTCTCATTCAGAAGAACATTATTAACATACAAGTACGTCTCGTTCGCACTCTGTCAAATACCTCTTAAGCTTTGCTGTATATGGATGTGGATTATTGATATAAACTGCTGGGCTCTCTCTTGAGAAACACACACTCATAAACACATACACAGTTTGGATTGCTACTGAAAGGGTGATGCGTGTCCACACGCTTCCCAGGAGAAAGGCACTCGCCTCCACTAATGCCTGTAATCAATCAGGCTCAGGGAGAAGAGGGAGGAGGAGGAGGAGAAGGAGGAGGAGAAGGAGGAGGAATTTGTAGACAGGAAGGGAGAAGTGAAAGAGACAAACAGAAAAGAAAATGTGAAATATTAATGCTGTCAGTCATATTCCAGTGGAGTGACATATATCTAGTTTTTTGCAGTGTTATAGACAGCTAGGTTGTGTCTACATCAGGGGCTCAGATTGGCAGAACCCAACATTACTTCGCCTGTGGACAGATCATCAGAGGAACACGGCAGAGTCACCTCACCGGATGCTCTGTAGAGTGTTGTGTGCTTTAGTGGAGAAAGATAAAATGTCATTGCCTTTTCTTGGTTAATGCCAAGAGATTTTCCAGATCCCTCAGCAAGTATTTGCCTCTGTTTCTTCCCCAGGTGGATGTACTGGACCGACTGGGAGGAGGACCCAAAGGAGAGTAAGCGAGGTAAAATTGAGCGGGCTTGGATGGACGGCTCCAACAGAAACGTGTTCTTGACAAGCAAAACAGTGCTTTGGCCAAACGGCCTCAGTCTGGACATCCCAAAGGGCATCTTATACTGGGTCGACGCCTACTACGATCGCATTGAGATGGTCTACCTTAACAGCTCTGAACGCAAGGTCAGCACTCAGCAGCATTGGAATTATTTTCTTTGTTTTTTTTTTTGTTTTTTTTTTCTTTTTTGCAGTGTAGAGAGTGTTTTAGTGGAATCTAAGTCAGTCTGAGAGTCAGCTAATTAAGACTGGGAATGCTGTGGGTGGTCCACAACAACACACTCCATGGTCTGTGGATTATAGATCTTTAATATTGTTCACTCCTTGTGACAAAATTAATGTTTGTATTTCAGTTATAGTTTATTTAGATTATGTGAATTTCAGCATTGAAAATTTATAATTTAGAAATTGATATGTTATTGTGGATACATAATATTTACATGCACACTTCTAATATCACTTAAGGAATATTCTAACACAATAAGGATTAGTTTTCCCCTTCACATCAAACCAGTATTGTTTATGCATTAGTGTATGCTACTAACTCTTTGTAAAGTTTGGACTATCCTTTTCAGAGACATAAATGATTACTTTAACAGTGTAATAATAATAGTGTTACAATAATAACTGAATCACATCATGTTTTATCTTTATTATAAACTGTGATAAACACGGTTGCCTCTGTAATTAGTCATAGAAGGCTATAAACCTTGTAGTCAGTCTTCTAAAGTTTACTTTTCTCATAAAACTAGACGGTGTATGAGGGTCAAGAGCTGAACCACGCCTTTGGTCTCTGCCACTATAAACATTTCTTGTTCTGGAATGAGTACCGTAGTGGCAGCATTTTTAAGTTGGACACAACCACCGGAATTGCCACTCTGCTTCGCAACGAGAGGCCTCCCATCTTTGAAATCCGGATGTATGATGCTCAGCAACAGCAAGGTACACATTAAAACACGAGACCAGGATATGTTCGAGTTCATGCAGAAATGATATTGCTCAATTGATATACAACGGCAGGTAGTTTCTCCTGTTATAAACTCACACATTCTTGTCATCTCCAGGCTCAAATGCGTGTCGCGTATACAACGGTGGCTGCAGCAGCTTATGTCTCGCCATACCAGGAGGCCGGCAGTGTGCTTGTGCAGAAGACCAAATACTTGACCCAATCGACAACACCAGCTGTAAAGGTATGAACAAACATGGATATTTTATTTGCTCCATTACATATACAAGGTTTTATTCATAATACGTAGGACAAGATGAGTCAGAACCCATGACTGTGACTTTGTGCTTTCCTGGAGATGCTTGCACAACATAATGCAGACTCTGAAGTGTATGACTTCATTTTGTCATGCAGTTTTCCAGACAGCTCAGCTGTAGTCTGTTATTGATCGGGTAGGTAAGAAAACAAGCATTTCTGCTTTTCTATTGCTGTTACAATCTTATCATATCGAACTATGGCTGCACAATTTAATGAAAAGGTCATATTGGGATTATTGTGGTTAATTTTGCAATTTGTCACCGAATCCACCACAATAATCAGAATTGAACAGAGGTTGTGTTTGTGCTGCTCACTGTGCATCCATTTAACTTAATCTGCACTCCACACAGTCGTAAATACAGTGCATTTCTTTATTATTATGTTTGTAGGTGATAAATACAAGGCCAATAAAAAGAGAATCTGTTGCCAAATAATAATAATGATGATAATAATAGATTACATTTATATAGCTTTGTTCTATTAACACATTCAAAGCGCATATAATGGATCCATTATTCATTCTCACACTCACACTCTGGTGATGGTAAACTACGTATGTATTCGCAGCTGCTCTGGGGCAGGCTGATGGAAGCGTGGCTGCCAATCTGTGCCTATGGCCCCTCCGACCACCACCAACCATTCATTTGTATTCATACACCAGTGTGAGAAGTGTCTTGTCCAAGGACACAATGGCACATAACTATGATGAGGGGGATTTGAACCGCCAACCTGGATGACCCACTCTACCTCCTGAGCCAAATGATGATATTTTGTTCTTCTTTTTCTGCTCTCTTTTCCACACTTTTCCTGTACCCCCTCTTCTTCCGTCTCCTTCCACAGCCAACCCAACTTACGTACCCCCTCCTCAGTGCCAACTCGGGGAATTCGCTTGTAAGAACAACCGTTGCATCCAAGAACGCTGGAAGTGCGATGGAGACAACGACTGTTTGGACAACAGCGATGAGGCTCCTGAGCTGTGCCGTGAGTTGCTGCACACAACACACACACACACACACACACACACACACACACACACACACACACACACACACACACACACACACACACACACAGGAGGTTTCATAACAGCTGCCCCTCCTGTTGGTACTGAGTCAGATGACCTGTGGCAGGCTGAATTTGACAGACTGGTGATGCCAGAATGTAATGAGAAAGCAGTCTGAATTCAGTGAGTGTGTGTTTATATGTGCTAACCCTGAGTATATGTCAGTACACAATCTGTGAATGTGTGTGTATGTGTGCAAGGAGGAATGTAGCAATGTCTGTAGATCTGGAAAAGCTCTCTCTCTGCTTGTCGGTCCGTCTGTCTGTGGTTAAAACTGTAGACATGTTTCTGTTCCAGACAAAACAAAATCCTTCCAAAGCAGCTCAAATATCTGCCCTCTCTTTCACTTATTTGCATCTCACATCTCCCTCCACTGCTTCACCTTTCCGTTCCTGATCCACCTCCTCTCCCCACATGGCCTCTCATTTTCCTCAGTTTCCTTTTTGCCCTTCAATGTGTCCTTTCTTCTCCCCAGACCAGCACACTTGCCCCACTGACAGATTTAAGTGTCAGAACAACCGCTGCATCCCTCTGCGCTGGCTGTGTGACGGGGACAACGACTGTGGGAACGACGAGGACGAATCCAACACCACATGCTCAGGTACACCCAACGCCACACAAACTGAAGCCTGACAAGTAATTTTAGTTGTCCGCACATGGGATTTTCAGGTTTCATGGTCAGGTGGGTGTTGTTTCACAGGTTCTCTTGAGGCAATCACCACCACAGTGTAAGCTATACCATGGCTTACAGGGGAGCTCAGTTTGCTATTTTTCACTTTTTCATGGTCATAAGTGACACATACATAAATCATTTGGCTTTTATTTTTTATTTTTGTATGTAGAGCGACACCTGCAAGGTAGTTCAGGCAGTTAACTCAAGCTTCTCTACTGCATATTTCCCATGACATGCCTGCCTCTCTCCACACTCCACCTGCCAAATGTATCCTGCAATTTGAGGGTCATTTTAAACTTGAAGAATTTCTCATCTTTTTCTGGCATGTCAGTACTGCTGCACTGCATTGTTGCTTCCAGCTCTTTAAGCCCCCTCCAATACCCTAACATCCACCTGTGGGCTCCCGGGGAGAAGATATTTATTCATCCCATTTCAGTATCTATATGTAAATTTTTCTGTGAGGAGTGATGAGCTTGGAGCTTAGGTGCCAAACTCTAAATATATTATACCGCTGTAATAAAACGTTTCAAATGTGAGTTGTCTGAGTGAATCTGAATCTGATTTATATTCTGTCTTTGGAAATTTGACAGGAAAATGAAAAATGCATTTTTGTCAGTGGATTTTGAAAAGAAAATCAAATCACTATTCTATCTCCATTCCTATATTTTCTTTATTTACATTTTGTTTGGCTTATATTTATTCATGGTAGTGAGACTCCTGTATAAATCTGCATCTGTGATCACTCAGTTTTATTCATGATGTATGATGATAAAAATAAAAATAAAAAGGCCTCCTAGTTTGCACCCTGATCACTATTATATTGCTTTTCCAGCTCGAACCTGCCCTCCCAATCAGTACTCATGTGCTAGTGGACGCTGCATCCCTATTTCTTGGACTTGTGACCTGGACGATGACTGTGGTGATCGGTCAGATGAGCCTGCCTCCTGTGGTTTGTCAACTTATTCTAAATCACTTTGGTTTAAAGCTCTAATCATTTTCACTATATTGAGGATCAGGTTATGCTGACATTTTTAAAATGTGTAGACAACATATCTAATGTCTTGTTTTGTCTACAGCATATCCCACATGTTTCCCACTCACCCAGTTCACCTGTAATAATGGACGCTGCATCAATATCAACTGGCGCTGTGATAATGGTTAGTTCCTGCTCTGTATTCTAATTCAATTTCTACAGTATGCCTGAGTGCAGTGGCAGGTCCCTTCCATTTGCTTTGTCATGTTTTTAGGGTTGCCAACTCTCATGCATTTTAAAGGAGCTCTGTCTCACACCACACAGATAGAGTTCAAAGAAATAAAAAGATGCCAAATATCCACTGTGATTCACAAATAAAGTCCTGGTGTTGCATTGGCCCACATAATTATCATCGTAAGAGCTGAGTGATGAAAGTTAGCAACCTTGCAGCTTCCTGCCAGGTTCACATTGGCTTATTTCTCTTTGTGTCTGTGTGTATCGTACGTTTGTGTGCTCTGATCTCCTTTCCTGTTTTTTTTGTTGTTCTGTGATGTTAGTTGTTGTCGTTCTGTGTTGTGCTGTTCGCCCACTCTGCTGTCTTTCGTTGGTTCTGTCTTTCAGAAAAGGATTGTGGGGACGGCTCTGATGAGTTGAATTGTCCAAACCTGACCGGTTAGTGCATAGATCAACATGCACCACAACAGCCATGATGCTAGCCTAGCTCTAGGACTGCCCAGAAGGTTTCAGGAACAGTTTAGAGCTGCTTTTCTGCTGATTTGAACATGGCCGCAAGCTGAGGCCAATTCTGCTGCCTTTAAATTAATCTGCTGCTTACAGGTCTGGAGTTGATAATTGGTAAATGCTTTTCTCTGTCAGTAAACACCTAAAAATGAAGTTTTTAGCAATTAAAATAAAGTGACATCCAGTTTGGTGCAGATCTGCTGGATGCCAGCTTTAGAGATAAAACGTAGCTCAAATCCAAACTAAATTGTCATGCTGTAGTGCTAAAATGTACATGTTTGGTGGCACTTTATCTGTAGAACTGGTATAAAAGTGCTTTTGATGCTCTGCTGCCAAGCTCAATGTATCAGCGCTTGGTACATTTCCCAATGGTGCATGGTGTGATCTATGCAGTTTCTGTCATTATTTAAACTCTCCTATTTTATCTCTCACATTCTATTTCATTTGTATTCTGTGGTTTTCACTGTGTTCAGTATGTTAATTGTAAAAAAAAAATACTTTCTGCACACATTTAAATATATTTTCCCTTTGAGGCAGTGGGTGTCTCATTATGTAAATGAGTGGGTGTTGTTTGACCATGTCTGTTTTACAGATAATGACTGTGGGGACAACAGTGATGAGGCAGGCTGCAGTCACTCATGTTCCAGTGCTCAGTTCAAGTGCAACAGTGGCCGCTGCATCCCAGATTACTGGACCTGTGATGGAGATAATGACTGTGGAGACTACAGCGATGAGACCCACGCAAACTGCACCAATCAGGGTCAGTGTCACTGCTGATCATCACTTACAAGCAGTTACAAACATTTTTATGCAACACACAACTCCTAAAGAACACAGTAACAACAGTCAAAGGTCTACATGAGAGGACATGTTCAAGTTATCTATACGGTGACAATGTTGTATTTACAGTGGCACAAAAAGAAACACTATGCATTTAACAACAATCTTTGCTTATTTTAGAATATATTTATGTATTGCAAATAACACATAATAGGGGTAAGACTGATAAAACCACACAAGCTAAACTCAAGCCATAAATTATCTACAGTTTTCAAGGTGTTAAGAGCCTACAGAGCCATAGACTCTGTAGAACATACAGGTATAGATATGGATACATACTCCTTCAATCTGCCAGTTTCTTTCTGAGTACTCCATTTATGCACATTTGGATGCCAGTACAACAAAGGCTGCATGGACCTTGCTCTAATCTCAGAATCAGCAGTTAATAAGAAAAACTAACATTAACAGTCCCTACTCACAAGCAAATTACCATAGGTACATTTTTTTTATCTAAAAGAAAAAAAACTGTGACAGGTAATATCATGGGTGGGTGATTGCATCACTACAGTATCATGTCCTTTATTCCCTGGAGCACCACAAGTACTAGACAGTATTTACATTTTAGTCAGTAGATGGAAAAGGTCCCTGCTCCTTATTAATCACACTTGTTAATAGCTACTGCCACTGCCGCAAAATAATTCTCTCTGGTAATTTAAAGTGACTGATATAATAACTGTTCTCATTTGAATATCAACATGTGATTACATACACATACAACTGTGAAACAATTAATGAATTGTTATGGCAAACAATGGCCTTAGATATACACACATCTTTTGTTTTGGGAATTTTGTCTCTTATTCTGCAAAGATTTATAGCTATTCACTTTTCTACCACGTGTTAAAACAACTATTTTGATGCACATTGTCAGTGCTCAAGGCTGTGCTATTTGACTGATGCAGGCAAAAAGTGAAGACAACTGTCTTTTCTTTTTCCTTTTTCAGCCACTCGTCCCCCTGGAGGTTGCCACACAGATGAGTTTCAGTGTCGTATGGATGGCTTGTGCATCCCTTTGCGTTGGCGCTGTGATGGAGACACTGACTGCATGGACCTGAGTGATGAGAAGAACTGTGAAGGTGTCACACACATGTGCGACCCAGCTGTCAAGTTTGGCTGCAGGGACTCTGGTGAGGCATTAAACACACTTCATATTAAAAACAGAAGGGGGGATCATAGAGTAACTCACAATATTATGACATTTTGCTTATGATGTTAGTACACCGTAAAACATCCATGGTACATAAACTTCATGAAGGGAAAAAGCTTTGGGGTGTCAATATGCTGTATATATACGGTGGCGGAAAAATTTTTTGGACACCCCATTCATTTGTTATATATTACACTAACAATCATTCTTAAGTCATTGAAATCTGCCAAGTATAGTTTCATTCTCTAAACCCATATACCTTCTTCTGCACATGCTCTGTTCCATTAAGGTCAAAACTGAATGTTTCAACAAGATAATAAAATACATTTAGGGTATGACATATTGAAACCAGAATGTAGCTATATCTTTTCTTGTTAACAATTTTAAAAAATAAAAAAAACTTTTGAAACAAAAAAGTGCCTTTGTCCTCCAATATTTTATGATAATATTGGAGGTTGTATAAAATTTTAAGGATGTCTGATGACTTTTTTCCACTACTATATTTTGTGCCATCACTTTTAAACAGTAATTAATGAACACAAATAAAGTAACATTTTGTTTTGTCCAAAGCACGCTGTATCAGCAAAGCCTGGGTTTGTGATGGCGACAGTGATTGTGAGGACAACTCTGATGAGGACAACTGTGAGGCACTGGTGTGTAAACTCTCTCACCATGTGTGTGCCAATGACTCCACCATCTGCCTGCCTGCAGAGAAACTTTGTGATGGCACCGATGACTGCCCAGATGGCTCTGATGAAAAACTCTGTGGTAAGAGACAACAGTACGCAGACTATGTTTTACTACAGGGGCTGCCAAAACAGCACCTAAAATGCTGCAGTTTAAATCAAGCCTTGAGTGGTTTAATAACAGTTCTTTGCAGCTACCACTTGTGTCACTCAAGGTTTAATTTTCTCTGTTTCACAGACCTGTGCTCACTGGACAATGGCGACTGCAGCCACAACTGCACAGTGGCCCCTGGTGAAGGTGTGATTTGTTCCTGTCCACTGGGCATGGAGTTAGGCCCAGATAACAAGACCTGTCAGATCCAGAGCTTCTGTGCCAAACACCTAAAGTGTAGTCAGCGCTGTGAGCAGGACAAATTCAGTGTGAAATGCTCTTGCTATGAGGGCTGGGAGCTGGAGCCTGATATGGAGAACTGCAAGAGTACAGGTAAGGGTAGAAGGACAGACAGAAATGAAGATGGAGAAGGTTCAAGGTTACATGAGTCTTTAAAGACATTACTGAACACTTTGAGCATTTGATTGATGATACCTGTGTAGATGGGAGGAACTTGAAGCTAAAACTCTTTGGGATCCAGCCGCTATCAGAGTCGAAAACTGCAGACTAGAAGTGTGAGGTTCCACACAGGAAACAACGTGGTTGGAGAAGATGTACAAATCGAGAAAGTTTGGATTGTAGCCAGAATACTAGACATAAGAGAGGAAAAATGTGCACAATATAATAGAAGTGCAAAGGGTCACTACAAAAACATAAGAGATCTAGACATTGGTTGCTTGTTGTTATTATTTTATGAAAAAATGAGAGAACATAAATTATTAAAATACAGTCTATTGTGAAGTCCAGAAAAGGCTGAATGTGAAAACAGAAACTACTGCTTCGTTAAATTAGCCTTGAGTTTTATCTCACATATAAAGAATATATAATATATCTTTCTTTGTAGCAACAAGCCAAAGAGGAAACATGAATTTATAGTCCTGCTTTTCAGTGCCAGGTCTTAGAGACTCACCACCACCCTGTCATTCATCCTGATGCCTTTCTGGCTGCCTGCTAGGTACAGATAACTCCTGTCTTATTTACACTGTGTTTTAATTACCCAGGATTAGAGCCATTTTCAACACAGCCCGGCTTTAATTGAAGCTCTCACACGTTGCAGTGAAACATGACTGCTATGTTTACAGCACAGTGGAGCAAAGTTCAGCAATGTTTTATGAAAAAAAAGAGAAGTGGTTGAGTGAAAGGCCTCTTTAAACTTTATTTAAGCCTGTATTTTACCACATTTAAATGTTTTTGTCCCTCCTCTTAATGAAGCCTCTTTATTTTTATGTAACTTTTCCACAGATCCTTTCAAACCTTTCATCATTTTCTCGAACCGCCATGAGATCCGTCGCATTGACCTGAACAAAGGAGAGTTCAGTGTGTTAGTACCTGGTCTAAGGAACACCATCGCATTAGACTTCCACCTCAGCCAAAGCTCCCTCTATTGGACAGATGTCGTGGAGGACAAGATCTATCGTGGGAAGCTGTCTGAGAATGGAGGTGGGGATTTATATCATGTGTGACGTCCTTGCAATTTCAGACTTTCTCCACATTGTTGGATTTAGTTCCTTGATTTTTGTGAAAGATCTTTCACATAGATCTTTGGTACCTTCATTTCATCAGCACATTTTTACTTTTGTGATGACTATTTCAACTGTGCTTAAAATGTTGATGATTTTCCCTTTGGTAAAAATATGCAAAACTAAGCAAATGAAGTTGCAGTGCATGCATCTGGGCTGTTTCAGTGTCTTCTCGTAAATGGTCACATGTGACTCAAAACACAAATAGTAGCTTCT
>JAPTGZ010000022.1:22717848-22745361 GCA_029814645.1 Fowleria isostigma | reverse complement strand
AACAGTGAGCAGTAGGTGGCAATTTGGCTTAGTTTGGTACGAGTCAAGGAAAATTATGATGTCCCTTAAGCAAATTCACATCCTCTTTATCCTGCTAATGTTAATTGGTTGACTGCCTCCCACAGGAAACTTTACTGGACAGACGGGGACAACATCAGCATGGCCAATACAGACGGCAGCAACCGCAGTGTCCTCTTCACCAGCCAGAAAGGCCCCGTTGGTGAGTGACATGTTGCATTTCTTTGTATGACTGCACACCCTGCTGACAGAGCATGTCATTACATGTCAGCTCTCTCTGTTTTTCAGGCCTCTCTATTGACTTCGACACTGAGCAGCTTTACTGGATCAGCTCAGGGAACAGCACCATCAACCGCTGTAAGCTGGATGGCAGTGGGCTTGAAGTGATTGAGGGGGTGAAGGGAAAGCTGACAAAGGCTACTGCTCTGGCTATCATGGGTAAGCCTACAAAAACGTTGTCCATTTGAGCCACTTGTGCTTTTATACATTTTTTTCTTTGCAATATAAAGTCTAACAGTGAAATGGGGAGAGGTTTGCTACGTTCTGTCTATATATTGTAGGTGTAACTACTTGTGTACTTACTGTATATTGAGAGCACTTATCTTGTTGTGTAATTGCATCTTTTAGGAGACAAGTTGTGGTGGGCTGATCAGGGAACCGACCAGATAGGAACCTGTGACAAGAAGGATGGAGGCAACTGGAAAGTCCTGAGGAACAGCACATCCCCCATGATGCACATGAAAATCTACAATGAAACTGTGCAGAAAGGTGCAGGGACCACTGCTGTCTTTATACTGAGCTCATAAAACTTTTTTGTTAAATTGCTTGCCGCAGTGTAGCCTTTTTATCTAAGCCAGAACACATCTGTTTATGTCTCTTATACTCCTCTTTGATTTGTTTTGTGTATTTGTTCCTGTGCTTTTATGTTACCAGGCACCAATCTCTGCAGTAATAACAATGGAGACTGTTCCCAGCTGTGTCTCCCCACATCCCCAACCACCAGAGCCTGCATGTGCACTGCAGGATACAGCCTGCGCAGAGGGCAGCAGTCCTGTGAGGGTAGGATACATAGAATCCTCTCCATGGTTTGTCTCAAAGATGTAGTAAAACAGTAAAAGTGTAATGTCAAACAAAGAATAAAACTGACTTTAAAAAAAAAAATGTTTTCATTTTTCTTTAGGCGTTGGTTCTTTCCTGTTATACTCTGTGCATGAGGGCATACGTGGTATTCCTCTGGACCCATCAGATAAGTCTGATGCCCTTGTACCAGTGTCAGGCACATCTCTGGCTGTTGGCATAGATTTCCATGCTGGTAAGGTTTTTGTTTTTTTTACAAACTATACTTTTTTTGGGTTCTTTTTCTGTTTTTAAGAATTACACATTAATCCCCCTCCACTTCATTTGTCATATTAGTTAAGGGAAAATTAATTTTGCTAATTTTCTCAGATAATGACACAATCTACTGGGTGGACATGGGCTTGAGCACCATTAGCAGGGCCAAGAGAGACCAGACCTGGAGAGAGGATGTGGTCACTAATGGCATCGGCCGGGTGGAGGGCATCGCTGTGGACTGGATAGCAGGTGAGACACACTATAATGTCATATCATGTAAAACCAGAGTGTACAGTTCCAGAGCTATGGGATTTTAATAGTATTAATGCTTTATAACTCTGAAACAGTCTTCCTGATGACATGAGACAGGCCTGTACTCTGACAATGTTTAGGTCCAGGCTGAAAACAGCTCTGTTCAACTGTGCATAGAACAACTGAAAGGCTTCTGAACTCTTTTTACTTTATTTTAACTGATTGTTATTTATGTTTTATTGATTATGTTTTAATTGTAATTGTGTGTTTTTAACTTATCTCTTTTCTGTTTTTGTAAAGCACTGTGAATTGCCCTGTGTATGAATGGTGCTATACAAATAAACTTGCCTTGCCTTTATATACTATGCATCACTTTACAATTTTAACCCATAAAAACCCAGCACTGCTTTTGTTTGAGCTCCCAAATTAAATTTTTATTATAGTTAAGTTTTTTTAACCCATAAAGACCCAAACATCCACCATCTACCAAAATCATCTAATGATATAAACTGTTTATTCCCTGTTTATCCACTAATACCTGTCAGTAATTGGTGTAAAGCACAGTTATTCATCATGGTCATCAGATATGACCCATTTGGACATTCAAAGGTTCCGTAGTTACCATGGAAACACCATCATCTTCTACAACATTGATTCACCAGTAAAATGTATGGAGTTGGATTACAGTGGATAGAGTCACTGGAATTATATTCAGTTGATGAGAGATTTAACTGAAAAAGTCACTTTTTCCTTCAGTTTTCTCTGTTTTTGACAACTAATTAATGGTTAAATATAGAGAAAAAAAATCATTTGGGACATATTACAAATGTCCTATTGGGTCTTTATGGGTTAAGTCACGTGACTCAGGCATCAAGTAATACATGTCCTCAACATCCACTGTTCTCATTCATTTGGGATTTGGGGAGTCTTTTTTTTTTTTTTTTCAGGATGCACTGGAGCATTATTGTGTGTTTTCCTTCCTTCACAGGAAACATCTATTGGACTGACCAGGGCTTTGATGTGATCGAGGTGGCCAGACTGAATGGTTCTTTCCGCTACGTGGTGATCTCCCAGGGCCTTGACAAACCCCGTGCCATCACTGTTCACCCTGAGAAAGGGTAAGCACAAACTAATCTAGGTCTAGCTCCCTTTCCTTTAGCCTGTGTAAATTATCTCACTATTGACTACTTATCTCTGTGCTTTGTTGTGTGTGTTTGTTTTTCTAGCTACCTGTTCTGGACAGAGTGGGGTCAGTATCCTCGTATTGAGCGGTCTCGCCTGGACGGCTCTCAAAGGGCTATCTTAGTTAATGCCAGTATTAGCTGGCCCAACGGTATCTCCATTGACTATGAGGTAGATTATGGGTTTCAACTTTTCTGTTTTTCAATATAATGCAGTGCAAACAGTGAGCTTTGCACAAAAAAAACCAACAACTTGCACCCATAATGTTTTCTTAATCATTACTCCCTGTGTGTATATGTAGGAGGGTCTACTGTACTGGTGTGATGCCAGGACGGACAAGATTGAGCGCATCAACTTGGAGACTGGAGAAAACAGGGAGGTGGTGCTAGCAAACAATAACATGGACATGTTTTCTGTGTCTGTGTTTGAGAGCTACATCTACTGGAGTGACAGGTATTACTTGATACTTGTCTTACTTTTACCTTACCTCACTTTAATATCATTTTTAAGTGATGTTTACTCACACTAACTGTTTTCTGCTATGTTTACTTCAGTCTTTGTTTAATGCTGTTTTCGTTGGGTTTCATCCAGGACCCATGCTAATGGATCTATTAAGAGAGGCAGCAAGGACAACGCCACAGACTCTGTGTCTCTGAGGACTGGTATTGGAGTTCAGCTCAAAGATATCAAGGTCTTCAACAGGGCCAGACAGCAAGGTAAACTATTGTGTTTTAGATGGAAGGAACGAGCACGGTTTCAGATTTTTTGCATTTCTGTGGAGTTGTAGTAAATTAAATATTCAAAGGTTTTATTCTGTGATAGTACATTTGATTTGTAAATAGGACATGTAATTGCATTAATTGATAACATGACTGCTTTTATGTTTGTGGACAGGAACAAACGTGTGCAAAGATAACAATGGCGGCTGTCATCAGCTTTGTCTTTTCCGAGGCAATGGACAGCGTACGTGTGCCTGTGCCCATGGCATGTTGGCTGAAGATGGCCGCAGCTGCCGTGACTATGATGGCTACCTACTCTACTCTGAGCGCACAATACTGAAAAGTGTCCATCTGTCTGATGAAAACAATCTGAATGCACCCATAAAGCCTTTTGAGGACCCAGAGCACATGAAGAACGTTATTGCACTTACATTTGACTACAGAGGAGGTGGAGGGAAGGGAGCAAATCGAATCTTCTTCAGTGACATCCATTTTGGCAACATCCAACAGATCAGTGATGACGGATCTGACCGCAAGACTGTTGTTGAGAGTGAGTATGGCCCATATTTGTTTAAGACATCTAACATCCTGTTATTCTTTAACAATCAACTACCACCCAGCTGTTATAATTCACTCTAGCCTGGATCTAGCCTGTGATTGTCTGGCTTCTCCATGTAGTTGTAAATACCAGGAAAAACTTGGTTGTAAACATGAGACCCTCCAGGTAGTAATGTTAGAGAAGAAAATCTGGAATTCCTGAAAAAACTTCCTCTGATGCAAGCAGAAAGAGGAAGCCTTTATTCTGAATTTGTCATCAAAATGAGGTAACTTTGTTTATCTATGCTTTAATGGTAGAATGTATGTGAACATGAACAGACCCAGAGACAGATAGTCCTTCATTCACCTTATCTACGCATAACAAAACACAGGTGCTCTGTTAATGTTTTACCATAGAGCCTTTACTTAAATCAGTTTTACAAGGAATGCATGATTCAGGATAGTTTGTTCCCATAGAGGAATAGCTCCCAAGGCAAATGCTTTGATCCTAAAATACAGGCTTTGACTGTTAAGAGTCAAAAATATTAACTGGTGTCTCTTTTAAAAAGGAATGAGTTGCATCCATTTAAATAATTCAGTCTTCAATCAGAACAGTAGTCAGGGTTTCAGGTATTGAGTTTCTGCTGCTTTTTGGTTGTAATACTTTCAGGAAGCAGCCATAGCAACAGCCCCAGTCTGTTGGTCTCTCTTTTTGAAAAGTCTCATTAAGTCTTGCCTAAACTTTTGGGACATGAGCACATAAAGAATAGGATTGATCACTGTAGAGGAAGTGGCCATGAGGCGTGCAAACACAGAAAAAGGACCATAACGTGGTGACGTACCGGTGGCCCCTGAGCTGTTTTCTGCCACTAAAGCCAGGGTGAGTCCATATGACGGTAGCCAGCACACCGTAAAAGCCAGCACCAACATGGCTGACGTCTGGGTCACCTTACTCTGGTAGCGTTCCACTTGGGGGGCCCTGCCATTCTGCTGGCTCCTCCAGAGGAAGATGTAAATGCTGCTGTATGCCACTGCAATGGTGATCAGTGGAAACAAAAAGGCCACAAGGAAGTGAAACAATCCGTAGATCATCTGGTCTCGGTGGGACAGGAAAGTAAAGCAAGTGAGGCCATCGGGTGTGCGGCGTGGGGTTCCCACAGAGCGAAAAACCAGCTGGGGAGCAGCGAGACAGCAGGCAGCAACCCACAGTAGAACAGCAGCTATAGACACCCTACGGGGGGAGAGGAGGCTGTAGGCCCGTGTAGGATGCACCACAGTCAGATAGCGAGACACAGCCAGCGTGGCCAAGGTGAAGACACTGGCTGAGGAACAGGCTGATCCCAAGAAGCTCACCAGGCGACACATGACATTTCCAAAGGGCCAGCGCTGCATGGCTATGGCAATGGTGTGGAAGGGAAGCATGGACAGTAAGAGAAGGTCTGCAGCACTAAGAGTCAGCAGGAGGATATCCGTCCCTGTTCCTGTCATGGAGTTTTGGGGAGGTGGTCCAGTGCATCCAATTCTCCTCCTCCTCCCACACAGGATCACCATCACCATAGAGTGTCCCCCAATCCCTAGTATCAGAATCAGAATATCTAAAATTGGGACGAGGACCTGCTCCACTTTGCCTAGCCCGGTGCCAGTGCTGGTGTTGGTACCGTTTCCCTCAGGATCTGTAGAGTTCCACAGCTCCATTTTCCAATCTTCAGTTATGGAGCCATCATCTGGTCATATTGATACTGTTAAAACACAATTTGATTTGGTACAGTCAGTATGTTCAGTGGTTGGTCATAAAAGTACTGATAATAAATGCTGGAATAATGAATCATGCTTTATGTTGAGAAATAACACCGCAGATTTACAGTAACTTCCTTGTACTAATAATTGTATTTTATCTGTCTGAAGCCCAGAAAAGGCAATGTTTTGGCTTTTTTACATTAAATAACTGCTTTGATAGGAAACAGTATGATGCAACAGATTTTTCAGATACATTGTTTTTTTTTATGGAATGTCCTTTGCAGTAGACAGCATTTTTTTTTTTGTTTTTTTTTTTAGTAAAGCTGTGAAACTTTTGTCCTCCCTACAGAGGACAAAAATGCTTTGCTAGGTCTCAGGAGTACATATAAAAGACATACTACATTAATTTTTTTTCATATACTGTGAACATTACGTAAACCTCTAAAAACTGTTCCTTAAAGCATATCCAACCACCATGAAAAGCTACTTCACAATGAGAAATCCTTGCAATCAGCTCTGCCTTTGATTGGCTGTGGGCAGCAGACAGTAAAATCACCAGACCCCCTTCATTGAAATGACAATGTTTTTGATTTCTTAGCTGCAGTTTTTCTCTCCCCATCCCTAGACTTCTGTAATGACCATCTTGGAGTCGAGAACCATGTAAATGATGTATATTGTGTGATTTCCTGTCACCTCGGAGCCGGCAGCTACTCCACATGACATTTCAATCAGGCGCATGTTCAGTAATCCACAACCAGGCCGACTCCTGCCTCAAAGGAAGGGTAATCCTGAGGGAGAAACAGCAGGTAGTGTAAGAGGAAAAGCGTGAGAATAGCTCCACAGAAAGAACGAATGGAACAGGGTAAACGACAGGTGAACTCTGGACTGATTGTGGTGGAGTTGGAGAGATAGGCTGGACTGTTCTCTGTGGGAGGATCTAAGGAGGCCAAACATGGTTTTTCCCAGGGTTTTTTTGTATGTCTCTTTTTCCATTTCCTTTTTCTGAATATATCTAATATTATCCCTTGCGTTCATATACAGAACATAGACAGATACGTTATATACACAAAGCCAGATAGAGAATAATAGTGCTCCGAAATCAGGGTAGTTAATGACTGCCAGTCTGAACACACACACACACTGAACCACTGTCACAGATAACTGCAATAAAAAGCTACATCTGGCAGTATAACTATTGCTGAGTTCAAGTGCTATAAATTTAGTTTATTGCTATTATTGTAAACAAGCTATAGCTCTCAAAGGCTTAGGTCAACTGTATGGGGATACACAGAACTTAATAGCAAGAATTTGAGCAGAAGTTGCTGCAGGAAAAAGAGTTACAATTCATTAAAAGAACCAAAGAAAAGGAAATAAAGGTGAATGGATTTGCTCTTAAATGATTTTTAAATACTGCTTTGAGTGTGAGCAGCAAAAAGGAGTTGGTTCCTTTTTTTGTATTGCATGCTTTAGCCTTGGTTTCAAATTGCTTTGTTTTATTTAAAGTTGCGCAGGCCAAACACATGTAGATTTATGTCTGGGGGCCTTGCTCTGGATATGTCATGGTGTGTGTGTTAAGTGTTCCATCTGTTGGTGAACCATGCTGACCCTCTGGCTAGACGTCTGATAGGCTGAGGTAATATCTATCCATGGAAAAGGTCTGCATTATCATTAGACCTACACTGTTGTGTTGAAGCAAGAAAATGACTCTTAATGGTTATGTGGCATGGCTTTGATATGATGCTAGGTTGTGTTCAGAAGGGCTTGTCATGAGGTCGTAGTGGTAGTAGTAGAGCATCTGTTTCCTGTCTGCCAGTAAAGAACGTCGTGTTCCTCCATCATGGCCGACTCCTTTCTGTCTTCTGGCCTTTGTGCAGGTGTGGAACTCTCAGGCTCATTCCTTTGACTCATTCAAGGCTGTGGAGAAAATGTTTTACTTCATCTGTTAATGAGGTAGTGCTATGGAAAGTAATACACTAGTTGGTAACTGTTATTGTGACCTTTTTAGTGAGCTATTTGTTGGATGAAAGCCTCAAATCACACTGTGTCCTCGGTCATTAATACTGAGCTGTCATGTGCAGAGCCCTGACTTTGTGCTGCCACGCAGTAGTCTGCCAACGCTCCACATTTGGCCTTTTAACATAGCAGTGGGATTGACGTGTCTTCCTTCTTTTTTTTTTTTAAATCTGTTTCTCTCCTTCAGAATGAAAGTTTCTCTTGTCTTTTTTCTTTCCCGCTGTCCTCCATGTTTGCCCTCTCGTCTCAGTCTCTCTGCTCTTTTTCAGATGTGGGCTCGGTGGAGGGATTGGCGTACCACAGGGGCTGGGATATGCTGTACTGGACCAGTTACACCACCTCGACTATTACACGTCACACTGTTGATCAGAGTCGCTGGGGTGCTGTTGATCGACACACTGTGGTTACGATGTCAGGAGACGACCACCCCAGAGCCTTTGTCCTTGATGAATGCCAAAGGTTAGAACTGGCCCTTCCATTCATGCTCTACCTATTTACAGATAAAATTACACCAAAACTTTCTACCAATTTTCAATCTATCAATTTTTGTTATTTCTCCTGCAGCCTGATGTTCTGGACTAACTGGAATGAGCAGTCTCCCAGTATTATGCGTGCTACACTGACTGGTTCCAATGTTCTTGTGATTATTGGCTCTGACATCCGAACCCCCAATGGCCTAGCTATCGACCACCGAGCAGAGAAACTTTATTTCTCCGATGCCACTCTTGACAAGATTGAGCGCTGCGAGTATGACGGCACTAGGCGCTATGTAAGTGAATTATTACAAACAGACACATGCATTGGTTTACATGTCTGACACTGAGTTGTTCTCATTCCTGAGAGATTTGGCCCACAACCCACCCTAACACTAATTCTAACATTAACTTACCTTGAAACAAGTCTTAACCCTAAAAACAATAATTGCCAGTATGAGGGCATGCTTTTTGTCTCTTTATGAGAGCCAAAGTCTGAAAAGTGACTGTGGAAAAGGAAGTGGAATAAATACCCAGACCACACATACACATCTTTATGAAGACATCCCTAGCCTCCTACACTAACCCTTATCATTACAAGTGATAATGATAAACTATTTCAAACACAAGAAAGAACAAAATCATTAATATAAACAAAAGGAAAAGAAAAGCCACAGGACACTCCAAAATACAGAAACCAACAAGCCAAGACCAAACAGAAATGCCGAACAAAATGTACTGTTATTCCAATGCAGCACTGTGTGTCTGAGACAGAGTAGGAGGAAGCCGAGCTTATCTTGTCACACCCTAATTTTACATTACTTGATTAATGATTGTGTGAATACAGTAAACAAAATTACAACTGAATCCAACCCTAACTCTAATCTCAATGTAATTCTTACCCGAGGGCTCAAACCATGTTTCTCTCCTCAAAATGTTGTGAGATCCAAAAGGCAGAAGCCCATTCATGGTGTGAGGTCTAATTATTTTGTTGGACCAAAAACATGCCCACACACACACACCAGCAACAATACGATTCATCATGAAGCGTAATGTCAAAACATAAATTATACTTCACTGTAACTCCACTATAGAACTGCTGACTATTAGATATAACAGTGTTGTGTTCTTTGAGGTTTGCTGGAAGGCTTGAATTCCCTGACTGTGAATTCTAAGCAGTGGTTGTGCTTCCCCCTGCAGGTGGTGCTGAAGAATGAGCCTGTCCATCCATTTGGCCTTGCTGTGTATGGTGATTACATATTCTGGACTGACTGGGTGAGGAGGGCTGTGCTTCGGGCCGATAAATACACAGGTGGAGACATGAAGGTGCTGCGTGCTGACATCCCTCAGCAGCCAATGGGCATCGTTGCAGTGGCCAATGACACAAACAGCTGTGAGTTTTCAGAAATAATGACAGATAGCAGTGTAATGTTTTTATGTGTGAGCGGGCATACAGATGTGTGATTTTTGTACCCCGTAGCAGCCCTGACTTTAAGCACTCACAAATAAAAACTGACAGGATGAACGTGTTTTAGTGTTCTGTGAAGTTTTGACATTGATAGATTATTATTCAGCCCAGGGTGTTGGAGCCATTACAAATAAAAACTAATATATTTATAGGTTTTAATATGAGCCTTTCAGGAAGAGGTTATGTGCTTAAATATGTACACACGTACAGCACAGATGAGATGCTTTTCTGCCCCAGCAGAGCAGATAATGAGATGACAAAAGTAATTCAGTAGTTTTACACACCAGCAGATACATTCAGATATGTGAGACATCTCCACAATGGGGGCATCTGACACAGATGAATCTCGACATCGGCTCCATATAACAGCCACATACACTTGAATGAATGTTCCTCACTTTTAGCCAAACTCTTTCACCTTTCTCCAACTCATTTTGTTCTACATCTCCCATTGTCTGAATGCTTTAAAATCAATGTGGCTTCTGTTATTCCCACCATCTTTCCCTCAAGTTGCCTCATCCATTACGCTCCAATGCCCACAGTGACCGTACAGGCTCACAGTGTGGTAATAGCTGCAAATCCCATTTAGATTGAGTCACATTGAATTATGCATCCAGCAGATGCAGGCACATTTCCACATTCATCCAGGCGTGTCTCTCTGTCTGTCACTGTGAAAGCACGTGTGGGATAAAGTTTTTTCACTGTGTTATGGGTTATCTTACTTACATGTATTTGTGTTCACATGTGTAAGTTTGTGTCATTAACCTTCCATAATGTTTCTCATCTTTCCATAGGTGAATTTTCTCAGTGTCGTGTTAACAATGGAGGGTGTCAGGACCTGTGTCTGCTCACCTCTGAGGGCAGGGTCAATTGCAGTTGCCGTGGTGACAGGAAGCTTTTGGAAGACAACACTTGCATAGGTAATACTGTGGGAATATTGCTAATTACCAAAAATAAAATTTTTGTAGATAATTTTCCTCTTAGGAAATATTCATTATAAAAAATAACATGCAACTTGTAGTGATGCTCTGAGACAAACAGAGATAAACTAAAATTCTGCAGAACATAATATCAACCCTGCTTGAATGAATGAATACATGAATGAAGAAGAAAGAAAGAATCTGTTGGTTGATGAGTAAGAGCAATATGACCACAGGGTAGAATGGATGCTGCTGTAGTTATAAAGTCTGCTAATTGGAATAGAACAGACCATGAATGATTGGGTAGAAAGCAGCTTGTGAATATATCTGACTAGAGTCTATCTGTACTTGTCTGAACTCCACTTAATTTGCAGTTCTTTGTGTGCAGAAGCTCACTTTTACAACCAGATATTAATGTAATAAAATTAAAGTTGATATGTGGCTTTGAATTCATTTGAATAAAAGCAAAAAAAAAAAAAAATCCTTTCTTGCCAGTGAGTTAATTTTCTATCTGAATGTCCCTCCTAGCTCTGAACACGACATGTAACAACATTGATGAGTTTGAGTGTGGAAATGGAGACTGTGTTAACTACACACTGACATGTGATGGCATGGCCCACTGCAAGGACAAGTCTGATGAGAAACAGTCGTACTGTGGTGAGTGGACCTGCTCTCTGCCAACACAAAAGTTTCAGTCATGCCATTGCTGTCATTTATAATGTGAACTTGTGTAATTTTGTCTGTTTTCAGCCAACCGTGTGTGTAAGAAGGGCTACAGACGGTGTGTTAATGGCCGTTGCGTGGGGCATAGCTCGTGGTGTAATGGGCAAGATGACTGTGGAGACAATTCTGATGAGCTCTTCTGTAACAGTGAGTCACTCATTCTAATGAAACGTCTTTTTACTCCAATATAAATTATACTCTATTTCACCGCTGTCTCGCCTTTTACGTGTACCAGCCACATTGTGCTCGGCGGATCAGTTCCAGTGCAGAGACGGAGGCTGCATCTCCAACTCCAGCAAGTGCAATCAGAAGGTGGACTGTGAGGACGCCAGTGATGAGATGAACTGCAGTAAGTGACAATAATCAGATTGTTTCACCAAAAGAATGTGATCCAAAAGGACATTTTTTCCTCCCATGCCTCGGTATAACAAAGTTCTGCTCTCTTTATTAAGCCGCCACTGACTGTTCCAGTTACTTCCGACTGGGAGTGAAGGGAGGGACATTTCAGAAGTGTGAGTTCACCACACTCTGCTATGCCCCTTCATGGCTGTGTGATGGAGCTAATGACTGTGGAGACTTCTCTGATGAAAGAAATTGCCCAGGTATTTTAGAAATATCTCACACACACTTTCCTGGTTAAATGTACTGTAAATGCACTTTGCAGAGAAAATTAGTTTTTATGGATGAAGTGAGAGCAAGAGATAGAAATTAATGAATTAATATTTTCATCCTGTAACCCATAAAAACCCAGACATCCACTGGTGGCCAAAACAATCTAGGCATGTAAAATGTTTAATACTGTTGATCCACTAATCCTATAAATACATGTAAATAATTGGTGTAAAATGCAGTTTGTCATCTTTACCTGGTCATCAGATATGACCCATTTGGATGTTCAGAGGCTCTGTAGCAAACATGGAAAGAATGTCATCTTCTATAACATTGATTCACTAGTAAAACCCATGGAGTTTGACAAATGACAGTGGATGGAGACACTTGTTTTATGTTCAGCTAATGATATATTTTACAGAAAAAGTTGCTTTTTCTTCAGTTTTGTCTGTTTTTTACATAATAACCCGCAGTTTTCATCTGAGCTTTAATGAACATTTACATGATCAGTGAATAAAATATAGAAAAATGTATTTTTACAGAAAAAAATAAACAGAGGATAATATGACAATAAATGGTGATAAATCACTCAAGAAAGATTTAATAAAGAGAAAACTTTATTTGGGAATGGTCACAAAAGTAGCTGTGGGTCTTTATGGGTTAAATTGTGGTTTAAGAACATAGGAGTGTAAAATTAATTTTGTGTTTTTATGTTCATGCTGGCTTAATTCTTTAATGGTTTTTTTCTTTTTTTGTTCTTTTTTTTCAGGCAGTGGAAAAACCAAGTGTCCAACACCCTTCTTTGCTTGCCCTAGTGGACGTTGCATCCCTATGAGCTGGACTTGTGATAAAGAGAACGACTGTGAGAATGGTGCAGACGAAGCTCACTGTGGTAAGTTCAGATAAAAGAATTTAAACAAGAAGCTCAAGAGCAATAGACCATGACTTTGTTTTGGAACTAGTACTTTCAACGCTCTTTCTGTTTTGTAGATAAGTTTTGCTCAGCGTCTCAGTTTGAGTGTGGGAACCACCGGTGCATTCCCAACCGCTGGGTGTGTGATGGAGCCGATGACTGTGGTGACAGTAGTGACGAGGACAGCAAGTGCAGTGAGTTTTCCACAGAAACTCACGCTTGTCTTGTTTTTTTGAGATTAAATGCACACAGCGAGTACAAATCAAGAACTAAAAAATACATGTCTCTTTTTCCATCACAGAAACAAAAACTTGCAGTCCCGAGGCATTCCAGTGTCCCGGTTCACATGTTTGTATCCCTAAGAGATGGAAATGTGACGGGGACAAAGACTGTCCTGATGGAGCTGATGAGAGTGTCAAAGCCGGCTGTGGTGAGAGCAGACTACAGAATAAATGAACTATAAAACTCTGGATACATTAAAATACAATAAACCTATTCAGCTCATTTCCCCTCTAATTATTTCATGTCACAGTTTTCACCAACGTTTGTGGCAGCAACGAGTTTATGTGCCAGAACCAGCAGTGTATCCCCAAGCACTTTGTGTGTGACCATGACAGGGACTGCAGTGACGGCTCCGATGAGTCCCAGGAGTGCGGTAAGTAGATACATGAGCGCGTTCAAAAAGCTCTTTCCTTTTAACAATTCAACTTGTCTTCACTATAATGCTTTTTCTTGCTGCAGAGTATCCGACATGTGGCCCCAACGAGTTCCGCTGCGCAAATGGACGCTGCCTCATCCAGAGTTCATGGGAGTGTGATGGAGACTTCGACTGCCACGATCACTCAGATGAAGCTCCCAAGAATCCACGCTGCAATGGTCCAGGTCAGACTTTGACTTGCGTGTTCATTCAGATCACACATTATTATTAATTTGGATTAACAGTGTGCTGAAAATGTGTTTGGGTTGTGCTTTTAATTTGTATCTATGCTTCCAAATGTGTTCAGTTGTTATATTCTATCTATGCAATATAAAAGCGTACCAGTAAATAAAATCACTTACAGCAGCAGAGCACAATACAGGGAACAAGCATAATGTACAGGGATGAAAAAAAATTTTTGGACACCCCATGCATTTGTGATATAATGCATTAGCCCTTGAACAACTGCAATCTCTCTGGCGCTGCATTTTACACTTTACAGCATTCAAATTACTGTAACTCTTGAACTATTTGCGCTGTCCATAAAATTCAAATAGCATCAGAAAGCTGAGATCCTGAGCTTTCCAACACTATATAGCATTTTATGGCAGCAATGATGGACTCTATTACAAGCAGAAAGAAACTATTTTAGAGATTTCCACACAGGCTAAAAAAAAAAAAGGCCTGAAAATAACAAAAAATATGAAGCCATAATATAGATATTGAATGTTCAAGACCAAAAAGCCTGTTTGAGCAGATATAAAATAGTTGATTTTTGCAATATTAAAAAAATTCTTTACGGAATTTTTCCATTTTTTTCTGATAATAAATATAATAAATATGTCAAGTCAGATTTTTCTTTATTTTTTTTTTTTTACTAAAACTCACTTTTTTTTTATTATTTATTATTCATAATAATGATAATTAATGGACAGATAACTTCTTCCTGAAAACAAGGGTGCAAAAGAATTGGCACAAAAGACCTTTTCTGACACTTTTAGTGCAAAGACAACATGAAGACACTTATAATGGCAGTCCTAAAAGGGTTGGGAATCACTCTTAAGCCATTGAAATCAAGTATTGTATCATTCTTGAAACCCACATGCTCCCATGAGGTCAAAACTGGGTGTTTCAGTCCCTTGAAACACATTCAGGACATGTTGAAACTGTCAATAATTTAGTTTTGTTATTTTTTTTTTCATAACAATAAAAACCATTTGCATTTGTTTACCTCTGTCTAATGGAGATACACATTTCGAATTACACAAAATAGATTTTTTCCGCAAATATTTTATGATGACATTTGAGATCATGTGATATTTTAAGGGTGTCTGAAAACTTTTTTCCATTACTGTATATACATAGAGATTGTAATTTAGGGGATGTAACATGCATACAAAATGCAAAAATTGACAGGATTAGTGAGTATGGTTTTTGTGATGAAAGGGATTCTACCTGTCATAACTGAAACAGCCATTTCTGAGTCAGTAAAATAATATCTGCACCACCGGTGGACATTTTCTCCTAATTTTTCCCTCATCACATTTCATTTCTTTCTCTAATGAAACAGAGAAGAAATGCAACGAGACTGCATATGCCTGCAATAATGGAAATTGTGTCAATGAAACGCTGCTTTGCGACCACAAGGATGACTGTGGCGATGGCTCTGATGAGTTGAACTGCTTCATTAATGAGTGCCTCAACAGTAAATTGAGCGGCTGCTCCCAGCTCTGTGAAGACCTTAAAATAGGTTTCAAGGTAAGTGAGCACCATGAAATTCTGTTTTACTTCCCTGTTATTAGTTTTGTGCATTCATGCTTTACCTGGCCTGTACCTTACAGTGTAGATGCCACCCTGGCTTCCGCCTGAAAGATGATGGGAAGACGTGTGTGGACATAGATGAATGCACAACCACCTATCCCTGCACACAGCGGTGCATCAACACACACGGCAGCTTCCACTGTCTGTGTGTGGAAGGTTTTCAGCTTAGCCCTGAAAATCCTACCATATGCAAATCCACATCTGGTAAGAAATATGACAGATTAACAACATTGACATTAAGTTTTAAAGTATATCCATTAATATTCAGTCTGATGCCCCTCTTCTTGAAGACGAGGAACCATTCCTGATCTTTGCCAACCGCTACTATCTGAGGAAGCTTAGTTTGGATGGCTCCAACTACACTCTGCTCAAACAGGTGAGAGCTGCAGATACAGTATCTGCTTTTGAAATGTGTGGAAAATCCTGCAATCCCTCCTGCACAGCTTGTCATTTGTCAACAAGACTAATGCAGCTCTTTGGTTTGACAGGGTTTGAACAATGCTGTCGCTCTGGACTTTGATTACCGCCAGCAGATGATTTATTGGACAGACGTGACCACCCAGGGCAGCATGATCCGACGCATGCACATCAATGGCAGTGATGTTCAGGTGTGTGGGGTGTCATCCTGTCAAAGGAAATCAAAGAGCGATGAAAATATCTTGCAGTACCTATTTGGCCTCACCTCCTAAATGATTGAAAAGGTGTTCCCATTTTTCCAGCCTGTCTTAAAATAAAAATCAGCTGGCCTTGTAATGATTGTAAAAGGTTTTGACAGCTTTAAGCATTCTCATGTTTGTGCTCACCATTAAAAGACACTTTCAGTTCCTAAGAGGAGGAATATGGGACACCTTTTGGAATTTATTTTTACACTGAAGAAGAAAGTTGTATTTTGTCCCCATCATTTACACTGGAAGTACATTTAATGTGGAAAAATAGTTTGAGTGTTCCCATGGGCATGTGGCTATCGCTTTAACACTGACATGCCTTGAGCTTTACAATATGGTCTTTATTATGTTTTTTACTTTGTCTAAGATTCCCCTCAAAACAGGTGTTTATACCAAAACATTGACAGGACTATGATAAATAGACAAATAAATCTGACATTACTAAATGGGTGATTAATCTTTAATTAATGTTGCAGAAAGCAGGGAAAGTGTATTAAATAGGTTTAATGGCACTAGTTTATGAAGAAAACAGATGTACTATAACACAAGTGATGTTTGAAGACTCAAGATATATTAGCTATGAGAATTACAATATTTTCAGTGCTTGTACAAATTTAGTTCACATCAGTTCCAGTACCATTGTTCCCTGATCATCTGAACTTATCCTTTTAATAGTCCTTGATTGTGTATGTACAGGAAAAATAATTACATCTTTCAATGAAAAGCACACATTCAGAATTGTTTTCTGCTTTCTCATTTCCTAGGTCCTTCACCGTACATCACTCAGTAATCCAGACGGGCTGGCGGTTGACTGGGTGGGAGGAAACCTGTACTGGTGTGATAAGGGAAGGGACACCATCGAGGTGTCAAAGCTGAATGGAGCCTACCGGACAGTTCTGGTCAACAATGGCTTGAGGGAACCGCGGGCTGTAGCAGTGGACGTTCGCTATGGGTAAGAGCGGCACCACAGAACATTTAGCTGCAGTAATTAATGCTATTTTGAAGAATAATGGGTGAAATTTACAGTATGTGACCTTTAAGAGTTATTTTTTTACTTATCGCTTCATTTGTCAAACACTAGGCATCTGGATTTAGTGGATATCAGGTAAGTGACTAATAGACCTAATTAATGCAGTATGTTCATTACAGGTACTTGTACTGGTCAGACTGGGGTGACAGCCCTCATATTGGGAGGATTGGGATGGATGGCACCAACAGGAGTGTTATCGTGGAGGATAAGATCACCTGGCCCAATGGTCTGACACTGGACTTTATTAATGACCGTATCTACTGGGCTGATGCCAGGGAGGACTACATCGCATTTGCCAGCTTAGATGGAACCAACAGACACATAGGTAAAACCATTAATCTTACGGGAACGTGTTGTTGTAGTTTTCTGCTTGTTCTGACCTAACTTCATGGTGAATGCTGTCTGTGCTTTTGTAGTTCTGACTCAGGACATTCCCCACATCTTTGCCATGACTCTGTTTGAGGAGTACATCTACTGGACAGACTGGGAGACTAAATCTATTAACAGAGCTCATAAAACTCTGGGAACCAACAAATCCCTGCTGATCAGTACTTTGCACAGACCAATGGACATCCACATTTTCCACCCGTACCGCCAGCCGGGGGGTAAGAGCCGTCCATCTCTGGCCTGTCTTCAGATATATCTTCCCTTGATTCTTCATGTCCAGGATTTTGGCAGGGTCTTAAAAAGTCTGAAAAGTCTTGAATTTACAAATCTTTAATGCCTTTAAAAAGTCTTTAAAATCATTTTTAAAATCAATTAATTAAATTTGATATGATAGGTCTTAAGTTATGTTTTCATGAACTTGTTTGCTGTGTTGTGTTTAAATGTGTATGTTAAATGTCCAAGCCGCAAAGATAGGAACGTTAGTCAACTCAGTTACAACTCAACAATTTATATTAAAATTAGGAACTAGTTATTACTAACTTTGCAGCCCCCACTGAGAAATAACTCAGAACAATAGGAATCAAGGTGTTGGAGTAACTAAATTCATTTTTCTGAATTCCAAAAAACCTTTTGCCAGTATGCCTGAAAAATAGGAATTAAATTCTGCTCTAAGTTGTCTTAAAAAGGTTTTAAATTTAATTTGTAGAAGGCTTTAGGAACCCTATCATATCTGAATTCCTCTTTGTCCTATAGTGGCTGATCACCCATGTCAAGACAACAATGGAGGCTGCAGTAACCTGTGTTTGCTTTCACCTGGTGGAGGATATAAGTGTGCCTGTCCAACGAATTTTTATCTCGCTGCTGATGAGAAGCAATGCTTATCCAACTGCACCGCAAGTCAGGTGCACCAGCTTAATCCTCCTGATTTATTTATCTGCCCGTGTAAATTTATTCATTTCAGAAAAGTAAAATAATATGCTATTTTCTGTCCTTTCAGTTTGTTTGTAAAAATGATAAGTGCATTCCATTTTGGTGGAAGTGTGACACTGAAGACGACTGCGGGGACCGCTCTGATGAACCTGCAGACTGCCGTAAGTGAGAAGTAAACAGGCCTAATACATTATGTTTGTGTTTATGGATCTTGTTTCTAATCAGCTCTGTTTTGTAACTGTAGCTGAGTTTAAGTGCAGACCAGGCCAGTTCCAGTGTGGTACAGGCATCTGCACCAACCCAGCCTATATCTGCGATGGAGACAATGACTGTCAGGACAACTCCGATGAGGCCAACTGCGGTATACACACCTCCACATTTATCATCTCAGTCTTTTCACTTCTGCCCTTTGCCACATCTCTCATTCACTGTTTGTTGTCTCTCTGTATCCAGATATTCATGTGTGTCTGCCCAGTCAGTTCAAGTGTACCCACCCCAGTCGTTGTATCCCCGGCATCTTCCGCTGCAATGGACAGGACAACTGTGGAGAGGGAGAGGATGAGAAAGACTGTCGTACGTCATTATGCTCTTCTATCTGCCTAAAGCAACACCTACTGCCTCAAAGACTAAAATGCAGGCTGATGTTCAATACTGTTTTTAAAGTGCTCAGTGATTCTCAGAGAATGAGTCACTTTGATTTTTGCTACCTTTCCTCTTTTCTTCCATTAGCCACAGTTTTCATTTATGGTGCTGTATTGCAGATCTAATGAAACGATTACTATGAAAATTGCTGAACACTTTAAAACTTCCCAAAGGTCCATTTTGACCTTTCTCTCAACCACACCCTTAGGCCAAATTATGTTGCATAATATAATTGTCGTGACATTTGCTGAGTGCCTTCATCTTTCACAGAAGGAGATTACATGAACTGTACGGTTGAGCCATGCTGGGGTCAAAATTTACATTTTAGTACCTCTAGCTGCAAGGCTGTTAGATTAGGAAAAATTGCCATGACATTTGACTCATTCGTTTCTTACAGTTATGGGGAATTTTTCATTTTACAATACAATATTACTCTATAAAGATGACTTCATGACTATGGTCTTTTTAGCCATAATTCACTAAAAATGATAATTATTTTGGAAGTTTTTGTCATGTAGTAAGATGGAGTACAACCAGAGATCTAATCTTTCTTTCTCTTATGCAGCTGAAGTGACATGTGCTCCTAACCAGTTCCAGTGTGCCATCACTAAGCGCTGTATCCCACGGGTGTGGGTGTGTGACAGGGACAATGACTGCGTGGATGGATCAGATGAGCCTGCCAACTGCAGTAAGACATAGTTTATTATTACTGTACCTTATAACTGTACACATCTACTTTATAAGAAATTCTTCAGCACAACATGAATATGGTTCTATAATAAAACCTGACTGATTCTACCACTGGGAAAATGTGGATCTTAACTCATAAAGACCCAAACATCCACCATTGACTGTTGAACTGATGATCCATTAATTTTGTCAATACATATAAATAATTTGTGTAAAATGCAGTTATTCATCTTTTCATGGTCATCAGATATGACCCATTTGGATGTTCAGAGACTCCGTGGAGTTACTGTGGAAACGCAGTTATCTTTTACAACATTGATTTACCAGTAAAACCCATGGAGTTGGATCAATGACAGTGGATGGACACACTGGGTGTATGTTCAGTAAATTATATATTTTACTGAAAAAGTCACTTTCTGTTTAGTTTTCTCTGTTTTGAAATGATAACCTTTAAATTTACTGAGTTTTTATGAACATGTGCATGATCAATTAATTAAACATCGGAAAATAGATGAATTTCACTGCAAAAAATGCAAATTTCAGAGGATGATATTGCAATAAATGGTAATAAATCACTTGGGAAAAGTTAAGTAGAGAGAAAAATTCATTTGGGAGCTGCCATAAAAGTTACACCGGGTCCTCATGGGATAAAGGAAAATGAAGTATATCTAGAAGATGGAAGATTGAATGTACTTTTTTTTTTTTTTTTAGCAGTCCATTTTATAGACAGTGTATAAATTCTACAAATGTAACATGATGAGAAGAGAACATGAAGTTGTGGAATTACACAGCATTGGCCAAATTTTATTCTTGTTTTTTCATTGAGGTTAATTTGTATAACCCTTTCAAACCTCTATGTTTTAGCCCAAATGACATGTGGTGTGGATGAGTTCCGGTGTAAAGACTCAGGGCGTTGCATCCCTGCTCGGTGGAAGTGCGATGGAGAGGATGACTGTGGAGATGCTTCAGATGAACCCAAAGAAGAGTGCGGTAAGAAGCAATGTCAAACGGATGAGGGGAAGAAGAGAAATAAAATCCAACAATAAAACTGACAATGATTGATGCTTATTTATTATGTCTGTGTGGTGCTTAGACGAACGTACATGTGAGCCGTACCAGTTCCGGTGTAAGAACAACCGCTGTGTGCCTGGCCGGTGGCAGTGTGATTATGATAACGACTGCGGGGACAACTCTGATGAAGACAAGTGTGGTAGGCTCACTGGTTTTCTCTTTTATTCTCAGGAGCCCATTGTCTGTACTGTCTGTGTGAAAACTGATTTATAATATTGTATGAGCAATATTCAATGTACCGTTCAGAGGAAACAGGTTATAGCATCAAGCAATGTGTCACCTTTCACTGTGTGTATGTGTGTCTTATTCTTACTCAACTAAGCACATGGTTGAGACATTAATTTCATTTTACATTAATTGGTTCCGTGGTCATTTGCACACCTCACATCATTTCATGTCTGTTTTGCATTTCACACTGGCCTGTTCCTGTGAGCCAGAGGTAGGTGTTTTCAGCTCAACCATCCAAAACTCAGCTACCCAGTCAGTCCTCCATGTATTCCCAGTTTTTTTTTGTTTTTTTTTTATTCTGTAAGCCTTTCTTTCCTTGTCAATCCCACTGGCTCCTATAACTCCCCCAGTCTATATAATGTTCCATCCCCACATCTGTTCCCCATGAGTCAATCCTGTGATGTGAATTATCAGCCTTAATTTATTCATGTATGTTTGACTCTAGACAGAACGCCCTTAGTTCTTTTGCAGTTTGCTCTCTTCCCTCTTTTTTCTTCTCTTTTCCTTAAACCTCTCCTTGCTTATTGCCTCTACTCTGCGTTTTCTCTTCTTTTATCCTCTTACGACCTTCTAAGATGTTTCCTCTCCTTCCTCAGTGCCTCGTCAGTGTTCAGAGAGTGAGTTTTCTTGCACAAATGGCCGCTGCATTGCTGGGCGTTGGAAGTGTGATGGAGACCATGATTGTGCTGATGGTTCCGACGAGGTATCACTAAACCATTTTCCTCCTGACTGACTTTCCTCTTCTCAAATTTGACATGGAGTGAGCGCTGATGAAAAGATTTTCTTTCCAGAATGGCTGTGATGTGAAGTGTGACAGTGATCAGTTCCAGTGCAAAAACGGTCACTGCATCCCCATACGCTGGCGATGTGATGCTGATGTTGATTGCATGGATGGCAGTGACGAAGAAAAGTGTGACAGTGGTGGTAATAAATGCACACATATTTTTCTTTCTTGTCCAAACATATAATGTTTAAGATGAGAACGCATACAGAAGCTGATGCATTCTACTTTCCTCTTTTCTATTTTCTCACTTTCGTGTTTCAGTGGGTAGACACTGCCCCCTGGACGAGTTCCAATGCAACAACACTCTCTGTAAACCCCTCGGGTGGAAGTGTGACGGAGAAGACGACTGTGGAGACAACTCTGATGAGAATCCTGAAGAGTGTGGTGAGAGTCACTGCCACCTTTTTTATACAGCACTTGGAGACAAATAAATACAATACACAGAGGTCTTACAAAGTCTTGAATTCACAAATCTGAATTTAATAGCTTCAAACAGGATTCTTGCGCAAGTATGGAAAAGTATGGAATTTGATTTTATAAATTTCCAGCTCTGGAAAAGTATGGAAAATGGGAACAAATGTATGGAAAAATATTCATGTTTCTAAGACTGCTACTATTGTTCTATTTTCTAAAGCATAAAATTGTGAATATCTAAAAAAAGAAATGGAATGTTTTTTTAAGGTGCTTGGTGGTAGGGCTGCACAATATATCAACAAAATTTTGATATCACGATAACGGAGTATGCAATATTCATGTCACAAAGACATGCAATCATTTGTTTTCTTTTTTTTCATTCTTTTTGTTTTCCACTTCATGGGGTACCAGAGTGTTTTCGCAACCACTCTGACATGATAGTTTTTCCTGGTATATAAAATGATGTAATGCTACTGCTGCTGGTTGAATGTAAGTTTACATAATACTAATGTTTAAGAGATGTGAATATTTTCAGAGCACAACTTTGGCAAAGGTCTGAACACTTATATTTATAGATTTTATTTGTATATGCAGTATTTATCAAACCAGGCATCAATGGAATATATTTTAGTTTAATACTGTAGCTGCATGGAATTCTGCTTCTCACAATGCAAATTTCCAAAAATGCGTGAGTTACCTACCGGTTATGTTTGCAAACACTCGGACTTGTTAATGGTGGAGTAAGCTTCAAAACTGTTCACCATGAGGGCAGAAATTCAGGTGTGTAATCAATCAATTAATTTTTTTACCAAGACATCTAGAAATTAGGGTCTACAAAAAGTATGGAATTTAGACATTTCAAATGTGTGGCAGAAACCCTGCTAAGAAGGTCTTTAAAAGGTATTAAATTTGATATGGTAAATTCAAGGACATGGAGGGAATTAGGATGGAAAAACCTGACTCGGTGCTTCATTACACCTAAACTAAAGAGCAAACAAACTGGATCCACACATACATGTTGGAGGTTATGTGGAGAAAGAGAAGCAAACCACACACACACACACACACACACACATCTTCTGGGAATGTCATAAACTGAACTCATTCTGGGAAAGTGTGCATAACATAATGAAGGCTATTTTGAGATATGTGATACCCAAGGAATATAAAGTCATTTATCTTAGAAGTTTGAATAATTATGTTCCAGAAAAAAACAGATATTTAACAAAAATATTATTGGTCACATGTACAAAAGCAAACACAAGAAACTGGTGTAAGGTTGAACCACCCACTACAACTCAGTGGCTAGAAATCATAAGAGAGGTTTATACAATGGAGAGAATGACATCGACTTAGACTCTAAAACTAGTACATAATTGTCTTCATGTTATTCTTGGACGGTTGTAACGGGCAAGACAAATCTACTTACAGGTACCAATAAAGTCACCTTGAACCTTAATTTAAACATATATCTATTTGTTTAAAGTTTGAAAATTTTCAATAAAAATCTGATTATCAAAAAAAAAGTAAATTGATCTGGTAGGTCTTAAGTTATGTTATCATAAACTTGTTGGCTGTATTGTGTTTGAGCTGCAAAGAAAGTAATGTTAGGTGACTCAGTTCTAGCCGTTCCAACCTGATAAATTTATATTGAAATTAGGAACCAATTATCACTAACTTTGCAGCCTCCATTGAGAAATGACTCAGAATGGTGGCAATCAAGGCATTACAGTAAATAAGTGCATTTTCCTAAATTTTAGGAGTCATTAATTTTTGCCAGTATTGCCATGGAATAGCCATTATTTTCAGTTCTAAGTAGTCTTAAAAAGGTCTTATAAAGTCTTGAATTTAAATTTTAGAAACCTGTAAAAACCCTAAATACAGAAATAATTGAAGGGCAAAATTAAAAGTAATAAACAAGAAATTCATTCAGTAAAATAATAAATAAACGGTATACTCAGATCAAATGAGGAAATGCAATCTGATACAACAGACTCTTAGAAGGAAAGACACTGTCTCTCAGGTCAGGTCCACTGGAACAGACACTGAAACTAATGCATTTTTCTTAAATAATTCCTTCAACTTTCTGTTCCTCAGTTAAATTCCAGTGTCCACCCACAAGACAGTTCCGCTGTCATAACGACCGTGTATGTCTGCCTGTATCGAAGCGCTGCGATGGCGTCAACAACTGTGGAGACAACAGTGATGAACTCAACTGCTGTGAGTTTGTTAACCTTGTTCAGAGTTGAAAATTATTCAATACCCAGACACAGAGGGGCAAAACTTTTGTGTCATTTCAGAATGATATTAAAAATCAACTGAATGTAAGCTGTCGTGGCTCTGGATTTATATTTAAATTGGTAAAAAGGGGGGATGATAACATCAGTGATTCTGCTGTCTCACAGTACCTCCGTCTCCGCCGATGTGTCAAAAAGATGAGTTCCAGTGCTCTAATGGGCGTTGCATCAGCTCTGTCCTACGCTGCAACTACTTTAATGACTGCGAAGACTATGGCTCTGATGAAATCAACTGCAATAAGAGAGGTGTGTTAACATTACCAAAACTGCTCTATTGTCTGTTCTTGCTGGTTATCAGTGTGAATCCGTGTGAATCTCCTATATATTTGCTTGCAGACACGGTGTTGAATGAATGTCACAGTAACAGGACAGTGTGTGGAGACGGGGATGAAGCTCATTGTGTGGTGAATGGCACAGACTCCTTCTGCTCCTGCAAACCAGGCTTCCAGTCCAATGGACGGAACAGATGTGAAGGTAATATTTTCACTTCCTTGGCTACATTTCCCTTGCCATGTAATGTTATGGTCACAGTTTGCAAGACTTGACATGATGTGTGTCATCTTGTCGCTTTTCAGATAAGAATGAGTGTGGGCAGTTTGGTGTGTGTTCCCATATCTGCAACAACACTAAGGGTTCATTCAAGTGCACCTGCCACAAGTATTTTACCCGAATTAATGACACCTGCAAAGCTGATAGTAAGTATTTTTTTTGCCATAGTAAGTATTTCTCCCCCTTAGTAATATTTGTCAGTATTGTAAGTAGAGCTGCAAAATATATTGTTTGAACATCAATATCACAATGTATGTGTGCGCAGCAGTCACAAGTCACAGTCGGAGGTCCTTAATTAGGAGGCAAATGAACAACTTGTTTTCATTTAATTTCAAGGGTACTTGACACACTGCACACAGCCATCCACCAGTCACAATAGTTGTTTGCTAAAGCAGACCACGCCCCTGCACATGGAGTGAGCTGCTGGTAATAACATTGAAAAATGAGCAACGAACAAGAGAAAATCAATGAAAATAAGGAAGAAAATCACAAAATTAAAGAAAAAATTAAGAAGAAAATGACCAAAAATGAAGAAAATCTCCAAAAAACAAAGCAAATCGCTGAAAACAAAGACATAAATCCTGGATAACAAAGACGAAAATGACCAAAAAGGAAGATAATCCCTGAAAACAAAGAAGAAAATCCTGAAAACAAGAACAAACTTGACAAAATCACCGAAAATTGAGAAAATTGCAATATATATCAGATGGTTAAAAAAAAAATCTCAATGTTTTTTTTCCAATATTGTGCAGCCCAAATTTTAAGTATAGATGTGTTTATTAAATATATACTGTACAAGTTGCACTTTTCATAGTTTGGCTGGTCCTGCGACTTATACTCAGGTGCGACCATACACACACACACACACACACACACACACACACATATATATATATAATTTCACATATATGTTTTTTCCTTCTTCATGATTTATTTTTTGACTGGTGCGACTTACTCTGCAGAGCAACTAATAGTATGAAAAATACAGTAATTCAGATAATATTAACACTACATTCACACTGCAGGTCTTAATGCTCAATTTCTATGTTTTCCTGAAATCAAATTTTTTGTTTTTTGCTTGTTTTTTTACATTATAATAAAATGCAACTGCCATCAGACTCATGCATAAACAGTCTACGGGCCACAAGTGACATGCAAAGAAGACGTGATGTCACTTGCAGCACACTCTGTTTACAAAAGTAAATCTTTTCTGGTTCTGCCTTTTCTTGTGCAGAATTGTGACAGGGTTCCTGCGGGGTCTTAAAAGTCTTGAATTTACAAATCTGCATTTAATACCTTAAAATGTCTTTAAAAGGTATTAAATTTGATATGGTAGGTCTTAAGTTGTGTTGCCATAAACTTGTTTGCTGTACTGTCTAAATGTTTTCAAGCTGCAAAAAAAGTAACTTTAGTTGACTCAATTCCACCTGCTCCAAACTGACAATTTATATTGAAATTAGGACCTGCTTTCCACTACCTTTTCAGCCCTCAGTGAGAAAGGATCACAGAAATATTCAGCCAAACACAGGCGCAGCTGTTAGTTGCTGTCATTGACTTGACTTGACATGACTTAGGGAAATTAAAGGGACAGCTCACAAGTAAAAAGTAAGCATGGGGAAGTGGAAATTTACAGTCGCAGAAAAAATTATCAAACCACCTTATGTTTTCTTCAATTAATTGTTCATTTTAATGCCTGGTACAACTAAAAGTTAAATTGTTTGGACAAATATAATTATAACAACAAAAATAGCTCATAAGAGTTTAATGTAAGAGCTGATATCTATCCAGTTTCCATGGTTTTCTTGAAAATAACAAGAGCTTTGACATTGTACTGACAAAAAGTGCTGGTAGGAATGTTTTTTTTTTAGGCTGTTTTAGTCACATGATACATACAGGAGTTAGTATTTGATTGTGTAACCATTGTTTTTGATGGTCTAATAATTTTTTCCACTACTGTAATAATGCCTAGTGGGGTCATTCTCAACCTGGGTGACTTGAGTGGAGAGGAACGGCTATGAAATGGGCAGTAAATTCTGTTCTAAGTAATATTAAAAAGTCTTAAATCTAACTTGTAGAAACCTGTGGGAACCCTTTGTGTAGTTTCACTCATTTCAGTGATGTAAAAATGAGATGGAATGCAACATGACCATACAGACTGAAGTCACATTGCAAAACATTATCTATGTATCTTAGCTATGTATATTTAGGATCCTATATGAAAGGGTACTGGGTCAGATCTGAAAAAGTTGGATTTGTGCTGTTCAGACTATCATAAAAAATCTGATATAAGCAAAAAGTCAGATTTGAACCATTTTTACCTGCAGTGTGAACATAACGTAGGGTTACTTGCGTAATCCCTGGTTCTTTGATAACAGAGTGAAGTGTTTCACTATGGGATATCGCCTTGGGCGT
>JAPTGZ010000022.1:22700303-22716431 GCA_029814645.1 Fowleria isostigma | reverse complement strand
GTCATTGGAGCTTCCGTAGTTGGCACGCCCAAGGCGATATCCCATAGTGAAACACTGAGCGAAGTTAGAAAAAGAACTTAAGAGCCAAAACAGTACTTGACATCATTTTGTGCTTTTCTCCAGCTCTGAGGCAGGTACTCTACATCGCTGATGACAATGAGATCCGCAGCCTGGACCCTGGCATGCCAAACTGGCGCTATGAGCAGATCTTCCAGGGGGATGCAAATGTGCGCATTGATGCAATGGATGTGCATGTAAAGACAAACCGTGTCTACTGGACAAATTGGCACACTGGGCGCATATCTTCCTATGATTTGCCGTCTTCCTCCTCCTCCCCTAATAACAACCGGAACCGACGGCAAAGTGACTCAAGGGTCACCAATGTGGAGGTAACTCAGATATGAAAAACAAGTATATACAGTAACCCAGTGACAAAGATGAAACGTGCCTAGTTTAGCATTTTCCTAACTACAGTTTCTTGCTCAGATCCCTGATCTAAAGATGCCCCGTGGTATTGCCGTTGACTGGGTGGCTGGGAACTTGTACTGGACTGACTCTGGTAGAGATGTTATTGAGGTAGCACAGATAAATGGAGGACGTCACCGTAAAACTCTCATCTCTGGCATGATTGATGAGCCTTATGCCATTGTGGTTGACCCACAGAGAGGGTGAGTAGAATGAGCATAGGGAATGCAGTGAAATGGAAAAAGAGCAATTTCAGAATTGTGTATAATTATGAGACAGCAAAATGGTATTCAGTTGTGGTTATGGCTGTTATATGTAAAGCTTTCATATTTCATTTAATAGGAAAATGTACTGGGCAGACTGGGGAAATCATCCTAAAATTGAAACAGCTGCCATGGATGGTACCATGAGAGAGACATTGGTAGAAGAAAACATCCAATGGCCAACTGGTAAAACACAAAAGCATGACAACACTTTAACTTCTATCTATTTGATGTAAAGTAGTGGAAAAACAATTTTTATAGACAGCATTAAAATTTTATACAATCTCAAATAATAAAATGTTGATAATTACATAACAAACCTTAATTCTTGACAGTTTCAACATGACTTGTCATGAAGAGTTTAATTATCTCGCTGGAACAAACAGCTTTGATCTTGTTTTGATGGAACAGAGCATGTGCAGAAGGGAACATGTGGGTTTGGAGAATGGAACAATACTTGACAGAGTTCAGTGATTTAACAGTGATTCTTAATGCTATATATCACAAATGCACGGGTGTCCAAAACTTTTTTTTCCACCACTGCTAACGTCTGTAATCTGTCAATCATCTCCTAATACTGTTTTTGTCTGCACAGGTCTAGCTGTGGACTATTTCAATGAGCGTCTGTACTGGGCTGATGCTAAACTGTCTCTGATCGGCAGTGTGAGACTAAATGGCAGCGATGCAGTGGTGGCTGTAACCAGCATTAAGAACAGTTGAGTGACAAATATTAATATCACAAATGGATTTGTAATCTGTGGTAACTTTTATTATAGATTTTTTTTGTAGCATGTTTACTGTCCACTTGTCATTCATACATGTTTTTTTTCTGTTTCAACCCAGAACTCCATCACCCCTTTAGCATCGATGTATTTGAAGACTACATCTATGGCGTTACTTATATAAACAACTACGTCTTCAGAGTGAATAAGTTTGGCAAAGGCCCAATAGAGAATTTAACAACTGGAATGAATCACGCCACTGATTTAGTCTTGTACCATCGCTACAAACAGCCCGAGAGTAAGTAGAAGAATTGTATCTGTGATGTGGTATAGTTGGATCTATGAATGCATAGTATATAAAAAAAAAATACAAGAGAGAGGACTGGCACATGTAGTTTTTCATTGATAATAATATGTCTGTCTCTTTGTCAGTGACTAATCCCTGTGATAGGAAGAAATGTGAATGGCTGTGTCTGTTGAGCCCCAGTGGACCGGTCTGCACCTGTCCCAATGGACGTACTCTGGACAATGGCACATGTGTGGAACTGCCCACTCCCACACTGTCACCTATCTGTGAGTAAACACATGGACTGCACCCAGACACCGACTCCTAAATCATTCTGTGTGACTAAAAGCTTCGTCATCTGCAGCTCCTCCCAGCGGGTCTTGCATGGTGGAGTGTATGAATGGAGGCAGTTGTTTCCTCAATGCTCACAAGCAGCCAAAGTGTCGCTGTCAGCCAAATTATGGAGGAGAGAGATGTGAGATCGACCAGTGCAGAGACTACTGCAAGAATGGAGGCATATGCACACCTTCTCCTACAGGTAAAACAAGAGTCATCATAGTTAACAAATCTAAGACTAAAATTAAACAGCATGGCTAGCCATCTGGTTTTTCTCGTTGTATTCAGTACTGAGAAAACAGTCTGGAATTGGGCTAGTCACTGTGAAATATGCATCATCTATCCAATCCAATCACAAGTCTGGGAGGCTGGTGTTTCACAATGCGTCACACACACCAACTTCTTTTTGTTGCGAGTTAAAGTCAGTTCCAAGTCCACACATCTCTTTAATACTGTTGTTGGTTGTTTACTTGATTCAAAAATAAGAATTGGATTACAGATTACGCCCTGTATTCCCAAGGTCCTCTGACAAAAGCAACAGTAATCACATTTGTCTTTTCTATGATTGGTTTACTCAGTGCCTGTTAGTCTTGCCTCCATAGTTGGATTTAAGCTCTGCAATTCCAGACACATTTCTCAATAGCCAGGTTAAAAATAAAAGGCACCAGAGGGAAAAAAATATTTTGTTACTAGAATGAAAGTGAAAAAACTAATAAAATGACTGAATAATGAAACACAATATTTAGAAATGAAACTTGATAGAATCACATAATCAGGTTTGCTTTTGTTTTCCCTCAGTGTTAATAGTTCTTGGTGCAAGTAAAAGGGTTTTGCAAGAAGTAATGGTGGCTTGGTAATTTCACATCATTTTTTCTTAATATCTTTTTCATCTTCTAAAAATTTTCCTCATAATTACTGTAACAGTGAAATTCAATCAAATCTGACTGAAATTTACAAATTGTTGGAAATGAAAATGAAATTATGACTACTTATGCACTTGTGAAGCTAACCTGGAATCAAAAACCAAACTGCCAAAATAAAAAAAGACAGAAGATTTCCCAACTTATATTTGTGGGTTTATTCTAAATATCTCTAACTGGAGTTAAATGCACACACCTGTATGTTTCTGCTGGACCAGTAAAATGTGGCTTCTCTTACTGAGTCAAGATGAAATTGTACAATATTTTATTATATATATTATTAATATTTTTAATCTATTTGAGCATTCATTTGTGTGTCTTCCTGCAGGCTCTCCCACATGTCGATGCCTGACAGGGTTTACAGGACCAAACTGTAACCTCCGCACCTGTAAGGATTACTGTAAGAACGGAGGAAACTGTACAGTCAGCGCTGGAAACCAACCAACCTGCCGCTGCCCACCAGACTTCCTGGGTGACCAGTGCCAGTACAGTGAGTGTTCTACAAATCACTGTAACTCACACCACACTTTGTTTGGTGGGCTTTATACTTATATGTTTTTGTGTGTGTGTGTGTGTGTGTGTGTGTGTGTGTGCGTGTGTGTGTGTGTGTGTGTGTGTGTGAGCAGGCAGCTGTGAAGGCCATTGCCTGAACAAAGGCACATGTCTACAGAGTGCTGATGGTTCCAAAATGTGCCGCTGTCAGCCCCAGTACACCGGCAACCAATGTGAGATCGACAAATGTCACTACTGTCGTGATGGCAGATGTATTCCCAACAACAGTTTTAGATCTACAGGGGAATTCACCTGCATGTAAGAGCACTCAGAGACTTAAAGGTACAATTACACATGTTTAACTGTACACAGGTGTTCATCTTGTTTGTCCTCAACAGATGCACAAATGGAAGAGTCCAGCCCAGCTGTTACACCTGTGATACTAACGAGTATTGTGCAAACGGCCAGTGCTCTATAAACCCACTCACACAACTTCCAGTGTGCAGGTGAGAAACCGAGTGAATTCATGTATATTTGTTGTTGTAAGGTTTGAATTCATCTGTAAAAATATTCTTTTTGTATGTCTGAGTAGATGTTCCCCAGGCTGGACGGGGCACCGCTGTGAGTCTGTGGCCAAAACCGACAGTGGCTCTGGTACAGGTGGACGTAAGTCGACTTTTCTACCTAGTTATTGGTGAAGAAACTCCTTATATTTTCACTTCACCTCTTCACTATTTTTTTATTACTTTTTTTTTAACTTTATTTTATTGGAATTTCACATCAAATACATGTATAACATCATACAGTTGTATCTTCTATACATCATCAAAATGCATGTTGATGAACAACTTAGAAGAAAAAAAAAAAAGAGAATTTAAAAAACAAAACATACAAAAGTGAACTTGGCCTATTGAAAGGATTTCTATATTACACTTCTTGTTGTCTACATGACTTGATTTCTTTTATATTGTAACCATTTCCCCCAGTTTGTTTTTTTTCAAAGAATTCCTCTTTCATTTTTAGTCTGTATGTCATCCTTTCCATCCCTTGGATTTCCTTGATGATAGACAACCACTGCTTACAATCTGATGTGTCCATTTTTAGCCAGTTCTTAATAATTGTCTTCTTGCTTTCAGCAAGAAGTATTTTAACCAAATACTGGTCCTCTCTAGACACATTTCCTGTAAAATCTCCTAGATATAGTACCCTACATGTAAAAGGGATAGTTACCCCAAGGTCTCACATATAACTGAATGCACCTGTCTCTAGATAATTCTAAATTCTTGCAGTACCAAAAAATATGTACATGGTGTGGATTCATCTATCCGCATTGTCGCCAGCATGGCTGTTGGTTTGAGAGTTGTCTACCCTCTTCACCATTTTTAATGTACTACTCTGTGTGTTTACAGGCACAGCCTCCATAGTGATCCCCATCCTGCTCCTTCTGCTGCTGGTTCTTCTGGCTGGAGGAGCATTGTTCTGGTACCGGAGGAGGATGAGAGGGTGAGTCTTCCACTGTCATGTCAGAGCAGGAGGCTGTTCACACCTATTTTCTCCTTTATATTCCTTCTCCCCCTTCCTCATTCTCTATTACGTTTCTTTATCCTTTCCTCTCTTATCTGTAATGGCATATTTTCTGCTTCTCAGGTCTAGCCGGCCCGGCAAAACCGGCTCCAGGCGCTTGCGGTAACGCTTGCCAGGATTACACTTTCCCTCCATTTTCCCATTTCCATCCGCATCCTGATCCTCTTTCTTAACTCTTTCCCTCTTCCATGAGTATTGGTTGCTGTGCAGTGTATGGTCCTGTGGTGAATGTCACCTCATTCTCTCTGATGTCCGTGGGAGCTGTTGCTCATCCTTCTCCTACGCTATCTCTCCTGTGTAGCTGCCTTCTTCCGACCAGCTCCGGGGCAGATCTATTGAAAGACACATTGAATAGATCTGTCTATGTGCAAGCCAGAGCTGTAGATCTCATACTATTGTCTTTCATGTTGTGTCATACTGTACTGCACTGTGCTGTGTTTGTATTGTGGGTGGAGTCTCTCAAAATGAGAGGTGGACAGTGCAACAGCATTCTTCCAAGCTCAGACTGGAAAATGTAACTGAAAAACACAGCATTTACCTCCAGGCTGAAACCACAGTTAATGCAGATGTGTAGTAACATACTTTAGAGAATCTGTTTTGAGGTTCCATTTTGGTTGACAATTTATCTACAGTCTGAAAGGTTCATAGATTACAGTTTTTTCAGATTACTAGACACTATTTTTTGCAAAACTCTTCACGCTCCATTTACTTAAAACCAACAAAACTTGATACATATTTTTCTAAGGCATTCAGTATTTGCAAAACTTATCAAAACTTTGCTTCAATGCAGTACACACAGCCCTTAAACAAGCACTCAATGCACTAGCTGGGCATAGAGAGTATAAAGGAAAAACACTTGTGTTTTCTTCTTGTTTCTGTGTGCGGGTAATGTTTTTCCCATATGTACTCACACAGGTATATAGTGTATCTGAATTCTGAACATGATAAAATATCAACAAGCCAGTGAAAAATGTATAAGTAGAGTAAGTTTTATACTTCTATACTAGTACTCAAGTGTGGTAGAATAAACAAAAACAGAGACAGTTAAGTAAAAGGTCATCTCTAATCATGTTTTTTTATCTAAATAAAATGCAATGAGACCAAAGTTTAGAACTTTAATGATAGTGTGTTCAATTGCAAACTGAGCTTAAATCATCAAGAACCAAACATCCACTGTCGAACACAATCATCTCCTGATTTAAAATGTTTAATACCTGTTAATCCACTTATCCTATCAATACATGTAAATAATTGGTGTCATCTTTTCATGGTCATCAGATATGACCCATTTGGATGTTCAGAAGCTCCATAGTGAACATAGAAACACCATCATCACCATCTACAACAGGGGTTGTCAAAGTGAGGTATACATACTCTTAGGGGTACTTAGAAGGAGCGCAGGGGGTACTTACATTTTTTTTTGAAAAATGCATTAAATAAGTCATCATGTACTAAATGCAGAATAAAGAAGAATGAGAATTAATGGTAAAATATAAAACACAAAAAATACATTTATATAATAGTTTTATTGTCAATCATCTTGTTTAAGCTTTAGTAACATTTTAAGAATGTTTGTATTTTTTATTACTGAAAATGAGTATTTATTTCAGTATCTAAGTTATTATTTTTTGTTGATGAAAGGTTCATTTATTAATTGATGACTAATTGATTTATTTTTCTTATCAATGAAAGGGCACTTTTCAGTTAATATTTTGCACAAAATTTACTTTGTTAAAATGTGTTATTTTTATATATTACAGTTAAATATATGTTGTTTGTTTACAAAATTTTAAAAATATAAGCACCTCCTTTGGCACAGGAGTAAAGTTTGCCAATTTTTTTTCAATCAAAAGTGCTGAAGCTCGAGTTGGGGGTACTTGACAAAAAAAAGTAGATTTCAGAGGGTACTCCAGTGTAAAAGGTTTGAGAACCACTGATCTACAGTATTGATTCACCAGTAAAACCCATAGAGTTGGCTCAATGAAAGTGGATGGTGAGACGGTTTATGTTCAGTTATTGATATATTTGTTGAAAAAGTCAGTTTTTCCTCAGTTTTCTCTGTTTTTGATAAAATAACCCTCAACTTTAATTTCAGTTTTTATGAACATGTACATAATAAGTAAATTAAATATAAGAAAATACATGATTTTCACTGTAAAAATGTGAAATAACAAGGATAATATTTTTATGAATGGTGATATATCACTTAAGAAAGGTTCAATAGAGAGAAAAAAATCTTCTGGGAACTGCCATAAAAGTAGCACTGGGTCTTAATGGGTTAAACCAGTAAGGTGTGATTAGAGTTTTGCAAAAAGTGTATTAGAAGTCTACAAACTAAAATTACAAGCAGAGAATGTGCATTTAGTCTGCTTCACAGTTTAATTAGTACAAGTGTTAATGACTTCAGAGACAGTGTTTCAATGATTGTTAATTTTTTTGCGCATTCAGAAAAAACAAACGGCCCCCTGTGGTCCCTCTGTGGATCTGTCCTGAGACAGATGAATGCTGGGTTTCTGTTGGTGCCTGTGCTGTGGCTTAGCCCCCTCAGCCTTGATGGTGGTGACAGTGGTGTCAAGCCTCTTCCCTCCCTTCGTCCAATGGCTGTGTCTGTGCCTGTAATGTTAGCGCGCCCTCATTTCTGTATAAGATGTAGTTCTAACTGAAACTCTGTCTGTAGGGCCAAGGGCTTCCAGCACCAAAGGATGACCAACGGGGCCATGAATGTGGAGATTGGAAACCCTGCCTATAAGATCTATGAGGGTGAACCAGATGACGACGCTGGAGAGCTGCTAGATGCAGACTTTACGCTGGACCCAGACAAGGTAAAAGCACCTCCTTTTGCACAGATCCATACTCTTATCTAGAGATGGGAAGTAACAAAATATAAGTACTTTGTTACTGTACTTAAGTAGATTTTTTAGGTGTCTGTACTTTACTTGATAGTTATTTTTCTGTTATTTTACTGTTACTCCCTACATTTTTGCATTAATATCTGGACTTTATACTCTTTACATTCTCAGAATAGGCTCGTTTCTTTTTCAAACTAAATGGATGTGACAGTACGTTAAAATAAGTTGCTTCATTCCCTGTGGAATTAGAAAACTGAAACTTTTATGATTTTGCTTGGTTAAATAAGTATTATTGCAATTTTACTTAACTTTCGTACTTTAATACAATCAAGAAGTTGTACTTTTTTACTTAAGTAAAGGAGTTGAATCAGTACTTCTACTTTTACAAGAGTATTTTTTCACACAAGTAGCTGTACTTCTACTTAAGTACAGAATGTGTATACTTTTGCCACCTCTGCTCTTCTCTTCCTACAAATGATCTAATATGTACACTTTGATTGTTCACAGCCCACCAACTTCACCAATCCAGTATACGCTACTCTGTACATGGGCGCTCACAACAGTCGTAACTCTCTGGCCAGCACAGATGAGAAGAAGGAGCTGCTATCACGTGGTGACGAGGAGCCCCTTGTGGACCCTCTGGCATAGACTGTCCATCGGCCTGGATCACGCTATTCCAAACACATCCCTGTTCTTGCCTTTTAAAGAAAAACTAAACAAAAAATGATAAAAAGTGTGAGATAAAATTGATAAAAAAAAGTGTGAACACTGTATAAAATGTACAAAAATGAAGGACTACTTTTGTATGTGATTGCAGTATTATATTTTGTTCTTTTGAGATTCCTCTGGTCAAAAATGAATAACATTTTCTATGAGAGATTTTTAATTTACACTTGTCCCTTACCCTTTACCTAAATAGCCACTACCTCTGTGCAAAATGAAATGGAAACAAGAAAATCAGAAAAGATGCTATCATTGGAGCAATTTTAATTTTTTATTTTTGTATGAATTGTATAGAAAAAAAAACATTGTTCCATTTCACCAGTGCCAACTGTTTGTTGTTTGTTTTGACTTTGAGTGGGAAAGGCAAAACTCAAAGTTTTCTAAATCGGTACATATGTTGTCTTGCTGGCTTTCACAGCAAGATTGTACGAGACAGACTTATGATAGCACCGTTTGTGTATAGCACATGTAAAATGTCAATACCAGATGGCAACTACAGTATTTCCACATATTTTCTCCTCAGAGAGCAATGTTCATAAAATGATTGTGTTGTCTTCCTTGCACAGAATTCATATTTTATGGTATAGTAAATACTGTAGGCTTTATACCGTAAGATGTAAAGCAGGTATGTTTGTTTTTGTCACATTGTATGACAGGTGGAGCTTATGTGTTGAAGTGAGAGGATGAAAGGCACTCTGGTTTACTTGTGGAGTTGGAGAATGAGTAAGTTGGTCATGGATTAAACATTCCAGTCAGATGGTTGATGGAGATTACAGACGTATGAGATGTTAAGGATGGGCTGTGCATGCAGGCCCAGGCATCAGCTGGCCAACACTTAGAATTGGAAGGCCATGGCAGGTACAGTAACATGATGGCTAGTTTGATGGACAGTGTCATGTTTGCACCATTTAGTTGCCTATTACAAGCGTCTTCCTCAAGGTGAAGAAGAGGGAGGCTGCAATTACAGTAACATGGGAGGAAGAAAAAAAAAAAAGATCAAGGTGGATCTTTTGCTTGTCTTTTACTTCTCTAGTTCTTTATTTCCCAAGACCAGAAAATAGCAGTCTGGTTTGGTGATTAGATTTGTCTTTTAACCTTTAGAGGTTCAAAGTCTGTACATCCACAGTTTTGTAACAACTCAGTCTTAAGTGCATTACGTTCATTTGGTCCTTAGCATTTCTCTGTTCCTCTTGAGCTGTTCTGATCTCTCACTCCTCTGTGCCCTGCTGCTGCTAATGCTACCATTCTGGTCGCTCTGACATGTCCTTACGCTCAGCCTCTGTCCCAAAATGCTGCTTCTGTCAGAAAAGTGTCAGCCATATGTTAATGCATGTGAAAAGTAACACCAATCTTTAATGTAACTACAGTAACAAGTTTTTATTTTGCTTATCTGTTGGCAAGTGTTATTTTATGCTGTTGTGTATGTTTTGTCTTTAATTGAGAGAAGTACAATCATTTTACCTAAAGAGCATTTTTGCAAAATCATACATGCATTTTCAGAATTGTTTTTGATTAGTCCTTGTTTTTTAATGAAAAATGACACATAGCTTTTATAGTACACGATGCATGGAGGCTCAGACTTTCTTCTGGAAAGAGAATATTGTTTAATTTTCGCTGGAGTACTTTACAAACTAAATAACAGATATTGTTATAAATAAAATTTTAAAAATTGTACAGAAAACATGTGCTTTGTGTGTGTGTTTTTATGATAAAGGTAAATTATGAAACAGGATTATTGGTTGGTTTTACTGTTTATTAGGAACTGTAAATTACAACATGTATATATGGCAAACAAAGATTTTATCTACATTGTTTTGATATTATAGATGCTGATTATGCAAGTCAGTGAAAAATACATCACAGAAATCTGTTTATGTGTGATGAAAGTATCACTACATTCATGTGCTGTAGAAACTACTAACTCTTCATCACAAAGCAGGACTTTTAAAATAATTCAGAAAGCATACAATGCAATGCCATATTCACTTAAGAATTTTATTGCTATAAATCATCAGATTTTGTCTTTTCATGTTAAATGACACTTGTGTTTACAACCCTCCAGTGATTTATTTATTTTTTAATCAAGTTATTACTTAATGCCTTTAGCCTGCAGCTCCTCCTTGACTCGGGTCAGGTAACCGGGATCAGGATACCCAAAACTGAAAACAAAAAGCACATCATATACTTGGGTTAATGTGACTGTGGACAATTCCATCCATTTACAGACCAGTTGATTCATTGAACGGGTCATAGGGGACATTTGGGACATTTTTAATCACAAACATTTAGAGTACTTCAGCTGGACCGACACTTAGAAAAATGTGTTTTAAAAAGAGCTTAGCTCTTGTAACCATACCACTGTGGTCCTCCTGTCGTGGAGGTCTTGTGATGAATGTCATTCCAGGTCACTTGGTTGTCAAGCCCTGTGGTTCTGGACATCCCAACGGTGAATATGAGCCTCTGGTCAAATGCCCTTTTTAGAAGGGCCAGCACTTCGTTGCCCTCCCTGTTATCTGGCAAATATGCTGTTCTGGAAATTCCAGTATAAGGATTCCCAGGTTTGGGATGTTTTTTCTAAAAAATGTGAAAACAAATCAGCATTCCGTAAATGTCAAGTACATGAGATTAACCTAAACGGATACAAAAATTAACTGACTACAATGTCAGCGATTTATATATTACCGTCTGAGTGCCACTTGGAATATAATATTCGATGCATATAGTGCCACAGCCTGGAAATCCATCGAGGGACATGTTCATTTTTCTCCATGTCATGGTTCCATCAGGCTGGTTGCCCTCGATCAAGCCAAAGACATCTTTACATACTGGACACACGGCTCCAGTGATTTTCTTTGAACGTTCTAGACATTCTTCACAAAATTCATGTTTACACTTAAGTTGTGTTTTGTTGTTAAATGTATCGAGGCATATGGGACATTTTTCCTCTTCATCTTTGCCTCCTGCAGCGCCCTCTACTGTTGATGCTTCAGTGTTTCTTGACTGGCCGTTCATCAAAGGTCCAGCGGAGGCTCCTTCCGATTCTTCAACAACACTGAGCCGATTCTTTGATGAATCACCCAGGACCCAACGGGCATTCATGGGTGACATTATGACCTTCTGGTACAGGCGAAGAAGAGCTCTGACAGCGTGACTCTCCATGGAGGGATTTCCTCCAGAACTCTTGTAATACGTCTTGACTGTGGTTTTGCCTTGAGTGACACCTGATTCTTTGAAATCAACACCAAACTTAGCTTTAATCTTCTCTAAATCTTTACGGTATGATGTGGTTATCAGCTTCCAGTGGTCCTCGTCAATGGTTAGTCCGTCAGCGATGGCGGGGTCTTTGATACTCATGCCATGCCATGTCATGTGACGCTGCGTCTTCTCTGTCATGTTTGGAGATGATGATGCAGACTCTTCATCTTGAATGTCGGTACTTATGGAAGTTTTCTGTAAGAGCTTACTGATAGCATTTAGACCTTGTGCAGGCCCAAATACTATGATTTCTTCAGAGGACAGAGTAAGCAGAAGCTGGAGCTCACTTGTCTTCATGGCTTGTAGTGTGTTTTCCCATTCCCGTGGGCCTACTTTCTTGACAGGAGTAGATGAGGCATTAAATTCACGGAGGTGAGACTGGACCAGGTTTGTGAAGTCTGCTGAAGCTTTTTCTACATTTCCATCTTTCTGCCTTACTCTGAAGTTCACCTTAACTTCTGGTTGGATATCCACTCCATTTTCTTTCTCAATACGTTGAATTTCATCCTTGCAGATGTGGCTGACATACCAAAATTGGCTCACTGGAAGTGTATCGCACATCACTGCATATTTCTCATCTCCTACTGCAGAATCATCCGTACTGTGTTCCCCCGGTAGTCCATGTTCCTGGATGAAAACAATGTATTAATATAGAAACAAACATCATTTAATGGACTTTGTTCCTACTTAGTTGTTACCTAGTACATACATTTTGTGATGCAGTCATGGGTGCATAACTACGCAGTGAAACATTGTCGTCTGTTGGTGTCACTGCATTTGAGGCCATCAAATTAACAGACGTTATTTTCAGCTTTGTTCCTTCTCTGCCCGTCAGCACTTGTCCAGTTTTAAGCTCATCTTTGGCTTAAAAAACAAACACAAAAATCAATTATCCTCCCAAAAAAAATACAAAATACTCACTCAAAACAATGCCTTAGTTGCATTACAATATAATTAACACACAGTAATAACTTTTAATGTCATTTCAATATAAAACTAAAATTCTACTGCACCTGAAGCAGGCTTGATGGTTAATAAAACCGTCCCATCCTGTGAAACACTTATAACTGTGAACTCCGCTTTAATACTGTTTTTGTTGATCCAGGACTGAAGAGCTTTTTGTAGCTCATTTAAATATTTCCTTGGTGCAACATCAGTCGGCCACTCCACCGAGACAGTAACTCTGGCTTCATCTTCATTCTGTGATTTAAAACAAAACAAGTTCCATGTTATGTCACTTAATCGGATAGCACTGAATCATCCATGCCATTCACAACAGCCATCATTTTATATATTTTCAGACATCCATCATAAAGAACAGACATGATATAACAAGGGGCAAAATAATTATCTTTTAGCTTATCAATAGTGGTAGACCCTTTATTGACATGATTTCCCAAAGCCCTTTTTATCCTGGACTTGTAGTTTTTCTATACCTGTCTTACCTGCCTATGAACAAAATATTACATTAAACATAAGCCTACACTACAACTGCTTATGTGTCACTGAGCTAGTGATAATCCCACACAAACCACACTTACAAAATTAGCCCAAAAGACTAAATAAAAATATTTCTTAGAATGATTTTTACCATAAGTGTAAAACTATCATTCTCTTGTCCTGCCCTATTATGAATGAAACAGTTGAATTTCATCTACACTTTCATCCACAGTGTGCAGCTTTCATTTACTCAGCTTTCAGAAAGAGCTAAATCAATAAACAGGTAGGTGACACTTTCATGATTTCACTTTCACATTCAGAAATATCCACCCTATTTTAAGCTCCATTTACACTTCCTCTACATTTGTCTTACCTGTGCTGCGTTAGATTAAAGCGGTCTGTGCCACATTAACCCAGACAGTTTCTGATCTAGTACCAGTCACACACACACACACAGACTCCACATACTTACTGCAGCCTCATCCACATGACTGGCATCCAGCTGCATTTTGTAGTCACTGGAGTCCTACACAGAAAACAACCAGCAGCTCGGTCAGTTATTACAACATAGTAACATATAGATCTGCAAGATTATTAATGGACTAAGAAAATATTGGTTCCACAATACATCGCAATATTTTATTTCACGATATTGTATCAGTATGAAATATTGTGATATTTTCTCACACTCCTAATCATACAAGAGTTCTGCTGAAACACAAGAAATCGAGGGAATGAGTACAACAACAGTAGTATTGTGATATTGCAGATCATGCATGTAGTTTTTTAAATTGATAACATTGTCCACTATGCCTTCTTTTCAAAGCAAATAGAATATGAACATTTGAGCAAATCTGAAACAGTAATGTCTGTAAAATCTTATTGGGTTTTTTTTTTTGTCTGTGTGTTCTTTGCTCTGGTAACGTCAGAGGTTCACACCCCTTTTCAAGAGTGTCCTGGCAACCACAGCTGCAGCAGAAGTTACACAAAATAGAAATAACAGCGATACATCCACACTAAAAATGTACATAAAACACAATAAAAGTCAGTTCTAAACCCATTCATAAAACACTAAATTAAGAACATAAATACAAGACACCATCATTCATTTAAAAGGTATAAACAATAATGTTCCTTAAAAGCGTCTCAAAGCAGAGCATAATTATTCGATTAGAATTAAAAAAAAAAAAAAAAAGAATATGTTCATATTGTGTGACTGATATATATAGATATTTAGTGTACACGGATTAATATAAATCCTGTCCTCACCACATCCATGGGCTCTTCCTGGTCTCTCGACATTATCGACGTCTTGTTCCTTTAAGACAAATAAAGACAAATGTTAAAGCGGTAGTAAAATTACTTGGAGAAAAACAACTATAATCTAAACTGGACAATCCAAGAAACGCATTCAGTGTCTTCATATACGAACTAAGAAAGAAAAACAGAACCCTGACGTATAAAACAGTTGGTCTTTTACTTTCGGTTACACCACTGCGCTACGAACAGATTTGAGTCACTTGTGTTTTAAAATGTTTGTATTTCTAACACTTTTTCTTGAAGAGCATACTGAAAACATGTTATAGTTGCGCTACATGTATAGACCGTATGTAAAAAATGCACAGACGTGGCGTTTCTAACCTACCTCGCAGATCTTCTTGATAAATGAAAATGAAAGTTAAGTCTCCCTTTGCAGGTTATAACACCAGTGACGTCACGACTACACGAAGTATGGCGTTATATTTGTTTCTCTATTCTGAGAGGGAAGTGGGACATTTTGAGTGCAGAAAACTGCAAGCACGCATATTACATTTTGAGGAAAAATGGAACCTGAGCAAAAAAAAAAAAAAAACTTCAGGTTGAGCAAACAAGAATCTATGTGCTCTATAAATGTCAGCATGTTTGCTCAGGTCATTATGCAGATGCCACCTTCCTCTTTGTGTAGCAGATCCACTGAAGGCTGGCTCAATTTGGCCTCTTGCTCCCTCGAGAAAGAACAATGTGCACATTGTTAGGTTTTGTGTTACAATTCTCAACCAAATTTGGAGGAGGTAACTTCTCATTGGCTGCTGCAGCTCCAATCAGATTGCAGCATAGTAAACTTCACTGTCAGTGGGAAAGTAATAAGGTGTATGAAAATACATAATCAGTGATTGTTTTATTGTATATATCATTATTTTTTAACAGATATTCCGTTAAAATGCTGCCCATGGTGTTGTTTGGATTAATGTCACACTTACATTTTCTACTTATAGTTTTAGACATTGGCCATTGCATAGTTAACAATGCAAGGTAGTTTCCCACCCAGAGTAAAGTTTATGCATGTCAGGATGTTGCAGTTTGATTGGAGCTGCAGTAGCCAATGAGGTTACCTCCCTCCATGTTTGGTTGAGAATTGTAACATAAACATAACTTGCACAGTTTACAGTGGACCATCTGCACATGGTGGAAGAGTTTATGACAGAGCTTGGAGTAAAACTAAATGAAAGTTGGCACCTTCATAATGATTTGAGCAAATGTGCAAAGCCATTTTAGAGCATACAATAGATTCTTGTTTGCTCAACCTCAATTTTTTATTTTTTTTTGCTCCAGTTTCATTTTTCCTCAAAATGTAATTTGCATCCTTGCTCAGAACAGTTGTCTACACTCAACGTGTCCCACTGCTACGGTGGCCCAGAGGGGAAATAGCCCAAAAACTTATCCACTATAAGACCACAAAGAGATTGTCATTTATTTTAAAAGAAGTATCTAAAAAAATAAATGAACCCCTTAAATAAAAATAAACTTGGATGG
>JAPTGZ010000022.1:22666612-22681938 GCA_029814645.1 Fowleria isostigma | reverse complement strand
AATAATAATAATAATAATAATAATAATAATAATAATAATAATAATAATAATAATAATAATAATAATAATGATAATAAATCACACCACAGAGTTAGAATTGCAATAACTTTCAAACACCTCAACTAAAATTCAAGCACTTTTCAGACCTTGAAAACACAACATTGAAATTCAAGCAGTTTTGACGATTTTACACACCCATACTAACCCTGTAGTATGTGCAATAGGCTCAGAATTTTTGGGGGAATAAAGCACATAAAGATGATAATAATAAGAGCATTATTGTCCATTACCTCAGTGGCAAAGCTTGGATGAGGAGCGGTCTGCTGGGGCAGCTGTTTGTCTGCCCCCAGATTAGATGACAGGTCAGATGAAATATGTTCCTCATCTAACCACAGGACCTATCACACAATGGGGAAAAAATAAAGAAAAACTAAAAATCTTTGAAAAGTGGGTAATTTAATTTCTACCAAGACATAATCATGCATCACAAAACATTTGATTACAATCAATTTAAATTTTAAATTATAATTAATGACATGCTGTTGACTGTTGTTCTTAATCACAGCTTTACTTATCGTTCTGTCTGTAGCAGTTTCTAATAAGTAGAGAATGGGTCTACTTGGCATTTACCCTGAGGACTGTATTGATATAGATACGACTGGCAGATCCAGAATTGTCCAACTGGAACCACTGGTCCAGACAGAGATTAGAACTGGACAGCAGACGGGACAGTGGGATGGTCAGACTGCCCAGTGTCTGCACACGGTCAGCATCCTTCACCTGGATCATTTCAAATGAAGTCAATTTTAGAGAAGTTCAATTGTCAAACAACTTCTTTAATGCAGGGTCTTAATAGTTTGTTACCTGAATATCTATGTCCTGTTTGCGAGGATCATTGATAAAAAAGGTAAAAGCTTCTTCCCACTCTGGATTAACAGTTGTGTAACAAGTCTAGAGCCAGAACAAACAATTAGTAATAGAAACTTGATGTGTTAGATGCAAACTGTGCAAGAAAATAAGCGATTAGGAAATTTATTGAACTTTCCCTGTGGCTATACTCTACCTTGCTCTCTCGGGTTATATCCTGCACAGACAACTGCACCATGGGATTGGGCTCTTTTTTTCCTTTCTTCATCTAAAATACACACACAGTTGCAAACAAATATTAATATGTAGTAAGACTTATGAGCAATGACATTTTGTAACAATAGACAGGGGAAAATAAACGCCCTTTTTATATTATGTGGTTGATGTACCCAACAATAAGTGAGGTTACCATGGTACCAGTTCTGAATGGCATAATCAGGAAGTATAAATCTGCACTGCACAAACCACAAAGCGTGAGTTTCATTCCAGCCATTCAATCACTTTTGTTCCTCTTTTGCAAACAGTGTAACTTCTTCAGAGTGGTGTGGAAGCAAATGTCAGCTTGGTCCAGTTAGTCACATTCATCCACAATGCAAGGGTTAAAGGGCAAAGCAACAACTTTGAGGAATGTGAAGCAGATGGCAATTACAGCTCTGCCTCAATTCAACCACAAGCAGGAAGTATCTCTGAGCTGAGCACAAACATGGGTACAGAAGGTAGAGACATTTGACTCACAGGAAGTGCCTCAGCCTTGTCCAGATATACAACCAAGATGGCTGAGGAAGGGGGATCTGCAGTCTTACTAGTCACACTCTGGTTCTTTTCTATGACCTGGTGAAGAAATGCACATTAGTTGTTCTGAACAGACTTGAGATGACAAAGAATACACTCTGTAATCTTCTGTATGAGTCAACCTCAGTAAGACGTACCTGCTCCAGGCGTTCAGTGGAAGGCAGTAAGGACAACCACTCCAGCCTGAAATGAACTCGTCCAGATGGAGTGTCTTTCAGTGTGAACCACTGCAGTAACAGGATTCACATAGTTACAATTCACATATTTACAAAAAGGTTTTACAAACTGAGCGGATAATACTTTTTACTTACATCATCGACAACTATTGATTTCTTTACAATGCCCAAATCCAATTTGGTCCTGCACAATGTATAATAAATTAGAAAAGTTGTAAAAATAAAAATCCCCACATAGACAACAGCTTGTGCATCTATTCTTCTATGTAAACTCAAAGATGACAAGACACCATATGGCTGATTTTTTCCCCCAAAACAAGACAATGAAAGGTGAAAATGTGAAAGGCATGTACTAATATAGATGAACGGTGCAATATGTACCTGCCCAGGAAATCATCTTGATCTGGGTCTTTGTCATATACCTCCACATCCAACTCCTGACCAGGCACCTCATGGACTATGACCTGATGTACCAGACACACACACATAGGGACATGGAGACTGATAGACGGTACAGATGGCTGTGATCTGCTGAAAACAAACATGCTCACTATGGTAACAGACTAATCCCTCAAATACACATAAAAGAGAAATGATATGTAATATTTAATGCTTCTATGAAAAACACAGAGAGTTTGTACAGCTGTGTATGCAGTGTGATGGTAATGAAAACCCCAGATTTACTAGAAACTGTTCTCTTCTCCTTACCTCGTACATCTCTCCCCATTTGGGAGAGTCTGTGTTGTCAACATGTTGAGAGGTGAAGGTCTGAGGACCCACTCTCAATATGGCATAAGGGTCTGACAAACCAGCCATAACCCCCTTTACATAGCTGTCCTTAGCTGCAAGCTTCTGTGCCTCCAGCAGGTGGATGCGTACCACGCCCTGAGAAAGTATACGATGGATGAAGAAGCAATACACTGATGTTTATAATAAGTCTTTCTGTCTGCAGATGCATGTTTAGACTTTACCCTGGGCAAAGGAGAGCGCAACTGGGCCACATGCAGGCCTGGAACCAAAGGGACAACCAGGCGATTGGGCAACACCAAGAAGGAGGCAATGGCATCCATGATCATGCTGTCTGACATGACACTAGGACAAAGGAGGAAGCAACATTACATTAGAAATGCCCAGTTGTGCATGTATCAATCACCATTTGGGGCATAATGATACTGTCACACTTTTGACACATTACAGCTACGCTACGCTACAGCACATTATACATTAGCAGCCCAAAGTGAAGTTATCTCTGCATGGCGTACTTCAGTCCAGGAACATCCAACAAATTAGTCAGTCCAGTCCAGTTAATGTCCAGTCTCTGGGAAGAGATAAGACAGAAGAATGTGCTGCATTTAGCAAATCAATCAAAGGAAAATCTATAACATGAAACACACATGGGACTAAACTCTGATACACGATAGGAACAGGATATAGTTGGAGGAGGTTCAAAAAAAGGACAAATGAAGGAGAACATGTAGAGAGTTGAACCTACAGGCCTTTGGATGAAAAACATGGTGACTGCACCCACTATAGGAACATCTCCAATCAGAGGCTCTAGAATCACCCGCATCATCCCATGTAACTGAAGACAAAAAAATACAACCATTGTCAACATGAGCTGGTTATATCTTAGTAATTTTAGATATTGCATTCCTCCACAAAAAAACCAAACATTTTCTTTGATGTAGTGTTCTTCATTTGATTTAATATTAGTTTTAAGCTCAACAGAATGATGCACCTGTATTCCATTGACTCCAGCTTTGCAGAAGTATCTCTTCACCTCAACATCGATCTCTACATTGCCAACATAGCTGAGGATAAAACAAAAAACTGTCATCAACAATAAGGCCTTCTCAAAGGTGTAATAGAGATTATATCAAACAAACAATACAAAAATATTCACCTAATATACAGATCTAGCAGGACTTGTCCCTTGTCATTCTCTGTGTGTGCCTTGATCCCTACAACCTTCATGGCCTGAAGTAAACAGGAAGCATATTTGTTTATAAAATATAAATACTATGCATCATTTGTGTCAGTCTGTACAGCAGTAATATTACTGGTAAGCTATTAAAGGCATCACCTTATTTCCCATGTCCACCTTTGTGAAGCTGAGGGTCTGGAGGTGTGTACTTGAAGATCGGATAGAAGGAGCAATGGTTTCAACAAGAAGCTTCTCAATGTACTGTCCAACAAAAGGCCACACCTGCTGCAGCACCTAGACGGACCAGGAAGTACAGGGTTAAAAGCTGCTTTAACCCATAAACACACAGTGCTACTTTTGTGGCAGTTCCCAAATGGAATTTTCCTCTATCTCTATATATCTCAACTGCTTCTCAACTGCTTTATTACTAATTTTTTTTCAATAATATTATCCTCTGTTTTTGCTTTTTTCAGTGTAATGTATTTTCTTATTTTTAATTCACAGATCATGTAGATATTCATATAACAGTCAAATTGTAAATTCAAAGTTAATTATATCAAAGCAGAGAAAAATAAAGAAAAAGTTCATTTTTCAGCAAAGATATTGCTAACTGAATGTAAAAACAAGCATTTCTATCTACTGTCATTGATCCAACTCTATGGGTTTTACTGGTGAATCAATGTTGTAGAAGATGAAGATGTTTGCATGGTAACTATGGAGCCTTTGAACATCCAAATCGGTCATATTTGATGACCGTGAAAAGATGACAAACTGTATTTTGCACCAATTATTTACATGAATTGATAGGATTAGTGGATTAACAGATATTACCAGTTTCTTTCTGTAGATGGCTTGTGCCATCGGTGGCTGTTTGGGTCTCAATGGGTTAAGGTATGGAACACAAAACACTATGTATTAAACTGTACATCTCAACATTCTGCAATCGGAGGCTACAGTTGAAATTAAATATTGTCGTTTTAGTAGCACAAAGAATCAGAACTATGTGTCAGAGGCCTTGTCTTCAGAAAGCCATAACTTAAAGAATGACAGAGACAGCTGGAGGCCGCTGGGCCTCCTCAGCTGTTAAGTGTTCTTATTTGGATATTCACAGATGCTATAATGTGCTCTATGTTTGTCAGTGATCCATTTTTTTTATATAACGCTTACATTGTTACATAAACCTAATTAGTTTCCAGTTTATCCCTATTTGGGAAAAATACGAGGCAGTGGTTGGTTGTGTAGTTGTGTGGCTGAGAGAAAAAAAGACTTGGTTACAATCTGGCATAAGTAAAGAATGAGTCATCGGCTGCCTGCTCCTGTGGAGGACGCAGCCTTCATAACAAGGGAATCTGCTGATCTCCCCTCCAGTAACCAGTCTCAAATCTCTGCTTTGTGTGGCTCAGTGCAGCTCATATCTCGTGGTCTTGTTATCCTGAATACTTTTATTACTGTGTCTCTGTACTAGTGGCTCCTGTTTCTCTGGGATACAAGGGCACAAGGGGTGGGCTGACAATGGCTGCAGTTTTATTTAGTTTGGGGGCCTAGGAGGCTCCTCCCCCTTCCTGTGAGCAAGGCTGCAATGAAATGGAAATATTGAGAGGGCTGCCTGGCAAAAGGCTGGCTCTCTGCAGTACAGACAGAATGGCTACTCTAATGGGGGTGTGGCCTTGTCTGGAACATAGCAGCAGCCGCAACAGTGCTACTATCTGTCAGCTAGCGCCAATTATTATCCAAGCACACACATGACCTAGTGTCAGTCATCACAACAGCTGAGCCATTGAAGAAATAGTCATGTGTGTTTGCTGTGGGCTCAATAAAGCCTTAATAAATATTATATTCCTGTAGAGTTACATGTTGAAAAAATGACATCATAAAATAGGAAACCACAGATGTTGTACCTTATTGAGCCACTCAACCTTTTCCACATCAGGAAAGTTAACCTGAGGAGAAAATAAAAGGATACAAGCATGAATTGTACACAGATCTTGATTAACACATGACAGGATAAGGAAGTGATTCAGCTATAACAGATGCAGGTCTGGAGATGTCATCAGTAGAAGAGCTATTTTCATTGCAGTGCTTTTCACACTAGGTTTCAACCCACAAGGAGAAAGCATTCTCAGCAAAAGCAGAAAAAACAAAGCAAATATGTGCAACAACTGCTTGTTAAAATATCATATTACATGTCTGATAGCATCACAATCCTCACACACAGTTTTCTGCACACTAGACATAATCTTTTACATGGACACACACGACCCTTTTGAATATTCCAACAATACTGTGTACATGCTGAAATCCCTGGGTGAAAGATCACAGGAACCTCATTTGGGTGTGGCTACATGTTCACAAACCACACAGGCCCATGTGGACTTCAGCATTTCCATTTTGGGTGCATATGCGTGTGCATACTTATGAGTAGGACTTGAAAATCACGTAAATATTCAGTTACAGAAAGAACAGAACTCGAGCTTTAGAAGGTTTTGTAGCCATTCTTAGAGGAAAAACTGAAAAACCTGGTGTATTATTTTTAGTCTCACCTGCTGTGTTATTCCTATTATTCTTAATGCAGTTGATTTACCACTATATAACTCTGTGCACATGGTTGTATGTAACCTAAAGTATCAAACACTTCAAGAAATGCCTTCTATTTTGGAATAAAGACAATTAAATCCATGTCAATCTTCATTCTTTCTGGATTTTTCCCTATGTATTTACTGGTATAAATCTAACATTTTGTTTTGCTATTGCTTATGACATATCTATATAATATTATGTTCTGTATAAGGCCTTATTCCATGACTTCAGTGCTGCTAAATCAACTTTAAGGCTAAGATTGAAGTGACCAATCACAGACAGGAACACTATGATTTTTGGATCTTCATGTAAGTCTAGTCTGTTGAGTAATATTAGTCTGGGGTTACTTCAGGACAGGGTGTTTTTAGGAGGACGGGGCTTGTGTTGACCACATAAAATGTGCTTTTTTTTCTTACCCATGCTGGCAGTTCTCTCTTGATTTTGGACACTTTGCTGGATGTGTACTCCTGCTCGTCGTCCATCAGTTGGATGGCTGACCTCAGACGCGCCTCCTTGGCTTCTCGGGCATGTTTCCATCCTGTGTACACCATCATGCCGAACACCAGCAGACTGGTACTGACCCGGTAGTACCCGGCCAGGTAGACGGGCAGCAGTGCGCTCAGACACTTCCCGAACGTCCAGAGAACTGCGACGGCGCTGATCCCTTTGGGTTTGGGGGTCGATTCGACATGACTCTGGGCTTCTTTCTCCTTGTCGCTTGTGTTCGGACTCTCTACGACTTTGGGTTCACTCGGTTCCGGTTTGTCGTTTTGCATTTTTGATCTCTTTTAATTCCACTGAATAACACTGACTTAGGATCAGACTAGTTGCAGATTACTTTAATGGTGGTCTCATACCAGAGTGGTTGTTCCTAATCGCTGTTCCTCGTCACTTCCACGTCCGCCCCAAATGCATCTTCTATTAAAATCCGTTTCTTTTCACTTCTGTGGGTTTTCTGGTCCCGGTTCCACGCAGGCTCCGCTGAAGTTGCCACCAGCGAGTCGTGTTCCTCCTCAGCCAGTCCCGTTATCTGAATGAAACCACGCCCACTGGAACCAAATATGCATCTTTGGCTGTTTCCATGCTGCAGTGGGACTCATCACATTTAATTAGATGGAGTGGGCACCGCAGGGCAACAACAAACATGCCTATTCCTCAAGTAATATGGTTGTTTTTCTGCTCGTATACACCAGTATTTGGTGTAGCTGTGGGACAATACTCCGTTGCACAATTGACTTTAAATGCGCAGACTGTGCACTTTCCTCAATCCCTTAAATCCAGCATGCGAGCACAGGTCCGGGCCACAATGACTACTATCATTTCAAATAACTCAACATCACATGATCTGTTGTTTATAGAGCTACACGGATATTAGTCTACTTACGAAGATGAAGGTAATGCAGGTTTACTCAAGGTGACTCCACCCAAATGTTGACAGGAGAATTTGGCACAAGAAATTACAATGGTCTACTATGTAAAATGCTTCAGAATAAAAGTAATAAAGTAACTAGTAAACTGCCAAAAATGTAAAAAAAATTCTGGCTGGATGTAGTTTCCAAGATATAGTCTTAGGTCAAAATGTGAAATTCTGAGAATGAGACAGTGGGTTTTACTCAAAATAAATGTTTGCCTCACAATTACTAGATCTACTTCAAAACAGTGTCTGTACACTACAATACATTCACTTTACAGGTTAATTCTAGTGGAAGATGGATTGTATAAATGTACATAAACCTATATAAAGTTGTGGAAAAATTTTTAGACCATCAAGTCATCAAAAACAATTGTTATTCAATCAAGTACTAATGCCTGTATCATGTGACTAAGACAGAAAAAATGTTTAAAAGCAGTTTTTGTCAGTACAATACCATTGCTATTGTTGTAAGAATTTATGTGATTTTGGTTATCAAGAATACCATGGAAAATGTATAGATATTGGCTCTTGAATTAAACTCTTTTTGTTATCATTGTTTGTCCAAACAAATGCACCTTTAATTGTACCAGGCATTAAAATGAAAAGGACTTTGAAGAGTTTGGTCTAATAATTTTTTCCATGACTGTGTATGTGTAATAACCCTTTATATACTTAAAAAAAAAAACATAAAGTAATCATTACTTTGGTTGTTTTCCAAATCATCTTGTTAGAGTATGTACGGTTTACTATTTTAAATCTTTGAGGTGATAATTTCTTTTTAAAAAAGTATAATGCAGTGTTATTTGTCCATTGTCTTTGTTATCTGTGAATATGAGTGATGGGGAACAGCAGAGGACAACTGGTGACAAAAATGACACAACACAGACAAGATTCATTGTTGAGTGGTTGTTATTCTTTTCTGAAATGTGCAAAGTACCAAAGTTCATTTACACCAAAGCAATCCACAAAAATATAAACACAAACTGCTTTTAGTCTTCATGTCCCCCACTGGGGACGGCACAGCAGTCTTGCAGAAATGCTTCAGACACTATGGATGAATGTTTTCAGTTTGTTGACATTTTTGGTGCCTAGGGTTGAAGAGACCCCTTTGGTGCACAGACATTTGCCACACAAAGTTCACAGGACAGACAGCCTGTGGGAAAACTGTCTCTTTGTTGACACATGGAGGGAGTGTTAAAGCAGAGACGTCTTTATCCTGCCCTCTGGTGGAGAGGCTTGACTGTCTCTCACGGCTGGATCATCATCTGTGAAGTCTCATACAAATAACAGGGCACATTCTAGGCTAAAAACCCCCTTTGACGCTGCTACAGTCAGTCTTATAAGTATTATAGTCTCAGTGAGGCAAAGTGGTGATCCTCATGCTTTGGCTAGCAATCGGGTAGGACACCATCGGGGTGGTGGCATGACTCATAGTGATACCAGGTAAAGGCTGAGTCATGGACACAGCAACTGGTGCCACAGATACAGCCACAGGCGCCATAGAAACAGGAGGTGCCATCCCCTGGGCGATGGTCTGTGCAAGGGCAGCAGAGAGGGGGGTGATCTCAGGGTTGAGGTGGGGTGGAGGAGCTGTGGGAGGGGCAGCATTGGTGGGAGGTGCTGCTGGGGCCCCGGTGGGAGCTACCAGGTCCTGCTGAGTGACGGGCCGAGGCTGCAGTCCAGCACTGCTCAGGGTGGTGTGGGTCTGGGCAATGCCATGGTTGTAGGAACTTACTGCACCCACAGGGGGCGCCAGACTCTGCTCAGTGGGGGCAGGGGTCGAAGATAGCGTCATCACCTTGGCCTGGCTTCTGAACTGGGCGTTCTGCTCCAGGAGAACCTCATTTGTGGCAATGAGATTAGAAACCTGATGAACACATAAGAGATGGATTTAAAAAATGTGACAGCAAAGTCCACTGCCAGAGAATACTGTTACCGAAAATGTGGTTCCAAGATTAATACTGAACTTTACCCTCATCAGTCAACAATGAACATTATTTGCACCCAAAACCTTTCTAACATACCATTTCCATTAACTGTCTTCATACATTCATGACTGACTAATAATGCCTTGGCTTTGATTCAGGATGTTTTTGTCAAGTTGATAATCTCTATTCATGTATATCAAAGATCATTGCTACAAAAAAATCCAACTGTATAATAAAAATGGAATGCAATATAAAAACATTCCTACAATAGTGCTTGGATTTAAGGTTGACCTCTTATTGATCTATTACAGTGCTTTCCAACATTAACAACTCTGACTATAACTCAAATGTTCGACTTTAATCTGTCAATAAACCTAGTTTTAGTAGTAACACCATGATAAGTTCCACAATAAACAAATTTTTGAATACAAAAAATTAAGTCTATGTAATTTGTTACTGTGGACAGTTTCATTTCTTGAAGATTCATGTAACACACTTCTGATTTAATATTTATGTGCATGTAGCTCAAAATTATACAACTTTAAATAAAAAAGGCAAGGTTGGTATGTTGGTCTGAAGATATTTGTGAGACTCAGTGTTGTGATAAAGTCTCTAATCCCGTCATGTGAAATCCAATCCAGTTCAAAGAACTGACTTGAGTTACACTCGACATCCAGTGAGACATTACAGAACTTATCCCTATAACTAACTACTTATGTTGACCTCAAGAATAACACTATACATTTTCAAGAAATGACCATGTGGATCACATATTCAAAAAGGCATGACTTTCATTTTGTGCACCATCTGATATGTTTAACAGAAACTTAACTTCACTGACACATAATTTTAATGCTGCAATGCTGCTGGTGTGACAAAGCTTATCAGTCAGATCAATTCATACACATTTTTATGCACATGTTTTTCCAATCGCTTAAACTAACCTGCTTCTTCAACTCCTCCACTCTCTTCCTCAGCAGGGAATTCTCCTCCTCTAGGAACCTGTACTCCAGAGGACGTGGCGGTAACGTGGCCTGGACTCCCAGCTCATAATGCCCACCTCCACTGCCATCTGTCAGACGCAGTCCCTCCAGCCGCCTGCGCTTCAACTGCAGAGCAGTGTGGTCCATAGACGCCTCCAGAGACCCGGCATCAAAGAGCCCACTTTCAAGTATAGGATCATACACAGAGCATGAGCTCCTGTCATACCGCCGCTGTCCTGAAGAACCTATGGATAAACAACCACTTATACTTCCTCCTCCTACTCCCCCGACCCCGGATATACCTGGGTCTCTGCAGCCACCCAGACTGGGACAACCCATTCCAATTACATTACTTCCGCCTCCCCCACCCACAAGTCCTGGCATTCCTCCACAGGCACCTCCTCCACCCCCACCTATACTCCCACCACCATTTACCATTCCACTTGCCCCAGGCCCCATAACACCTCCTACCCCGACTCTGCTAGGCTCATATTCATAATCTTTTTTAACATGACGAAATTTACATTTATTGCCCCTCTGGCATTCCCCTTTCAGGAAATCTCTGCAGATCGGGACCTCTCCTCGGCTGTGGGGGAGGTCCATGGGGGACAGGCCCAGCCTTGCAGCAACTTTTCCTCGTAGTCTGAGGGGTAGCTCTCCAGTTTTCTTGTAATAGTCCTCATCCTCTTTAGATCCATGAACAAAGCGGCAGTTGGAGCGCATGCATTCTTTGTTCTGATGGTCATGACAGAAGATGAACTCGTTCTTCTGCACCCCCAGGTCGGGGACCTCATTAAAGTCTGGGTGTCTAAACCTACAACGCTTCCCCCTCTTACACACATTGCGTATGAAGTCCCTGCAGACACCATCCAGTGCCAGTCCACCTGGCCCCCCACTTCCACCATTCCCACATCCGTTCCCATTCCCGAGAGCCCCTCCACCCCCCATTCCCCCAGATCCAGCGACGCCACCAACGCTTCCTCCTGAACCCCCTCTGCCCTCTGTAGACCCCCCAGCCAAACCAGATCCAGGTCCGCCTTCGTCCCCAAGACTCCCACCACTCCCACCACCACCTGACAGGTAGGAACTGTCCCGGTCAGGCATGGCGCTCGGCCCAGCACCAGGAGAATACAGCACTCATGTGTCTGAGGGGGGGCTGACGTGACCTGCAGACAACCACACAAGTAGAGAAACAAGGTATGAAAGTCTGATATTCTCTATTCAAACTGCAAGATGAAAACATTACTTCAGAGTAAAATATGAACAGCTCAATAAGGAGACAAGAACAAACACGGCCCGGAAGGTGTTGTTTATAGTCTAGAAAGCGGAAACATTCACACGTGACAATAACTACTGAAGTCAGTAGCAACAGACGGGAGAAACAAAACATTCGCAAAATGTTCAAACAAAACATTGGCAAAACGTCCAAACAAAAAGACCATCGTCAAATATTAAAGCACAATCTCTGACAGCTTGGTGTGATATAAAGTGCACTCTATCGTATTCCTGAATTGGTGAGTCTAAAATGGTTCTCTCGTCGTGCTAACATTAGCATGCGAACGTCATCTGGCTAACTGCTAAATGCTAACGTTACCTTACCAGATATACATGAAGAGCAAGATGTAAGACACAGTGGAGCGACTTCGACGGAGAAAATAAAACGTGTCCAGATATTTATGCAAATAACACAAAAGGGGCTTGTGTTATTTTTGGCAATTCCTCAAGGCCCCCGTGCTGTTGGTTGTTTACCACATTTCTGAGTGCATCTTCTAAAACCAACGAAGAAGACGGGCCCCTTCCGTTTAGTCAAAGTGGTTTTCCTGCCCTCTAGTGGTCAGCATGGGGATCTACAACAAAACGTGCGTTTTCCGTTTGCTTTGTTTTTTTGTTACCCGGAATTAATGATGCATTGTTTCAGCAGGGAGAGGGACCCTTTGGCGATCTGCAGGTGAAATCACGATGAGATCATTCAACGATAGTGGTTAAAGAACAATGCATATTTTAGTGCAGTTTTCTACTTCAAGCGGCGGGTCTTAATCAGACTTAACCAGACAAGGACTTTAAAAAGTTGGCAAATGAGTAAGTCAAGCTAAATTTTGTACTCCGCCCTGCTGCTGAGTACTGCTGACGTGTAAACTCCACACCTTCATGTACATATGTAAACAAGTTGTCATAGTAGAGGACAGGTGAGCATAAGATAAAGTAGTTTGAGTTTTGTGAGTTCCTCTTCATCTGTCCTCAGCTGACCCCAGCATGGCTCTGCAAGGTGTTCTCTGGATACAAGCCTGCGTGGTCCTGGTGCTCTGCTTATCTCCAGCTCTGCCTGCTGCATCACAGACAAGAAAAAATTACTATGATACACTCAATGTTGAGCCAACAGCAACTGACAACCAGATAAAAAAGGCTTTCCGTTCACTGGCTGTAAAGTACCACCCCGATAAGAACAAGAGCGCTGATGCAGAGAAGAATTTCAGAGCCATTACTGAAGGTAAAACATGTCCACTGCCATTTGTGATGGATCACTTTGAAAATAAATTTTAGCTGTATTTGTAAGCAGCTGTTCCGTTGCATTACCATAGTAGTGGAGTTGAGTATTTTAGAACTTTGTTGTACTGTTCAGCATTGTTTCAAGTATTTTCTTCATCCTGGTTGATATAAATGGGACTGATCCAATCATAGAAACACATCATAAAAGTCAATAAACACTTCAGTAAAAAAGTAAACACTGCGATTGTCATAAAGATGGCTCATATACTAGTTAAATTTACCTACAGAGGGAATCTAATCTAAATGTTTTTGTCTTTCTCTTCCTCAAGCCTATGAAGTACTCTCAAACAAAGACAACAGAAAGCTGTATGACAGGCTAGGTCATGACGCTTTCCTAAAAAATGGCTCCCCCACTGGCCCTAAGGAACAACCCGAGACAAGCTTCCATTTCAGTTTTGCTGATAATTTCCACGACTTTAAGGGCAGTCCTTATGTCGAGGATCCATACTTCATGTGGAGCTTTCCTCAGGAGGATAACGATGATGCTTATGAACATTATAGTTTCCATGGGCCAGAATTCACATTCTATTTTTCAGATGAGGATGAAGATGAGGGACACTACTACTACTTCTAGACTAAAATGCATTTTGTGGTGTGTGTGCACATATGAAATGACTGTTCCTGTTTTGCTGTCTTTATTTCTAATAAAGTCTCCATGTTAAAGTGCAACTCAGTGTCCAGAGACTCATTTAAGTTAACCCTTGGGACTCTACGTGTGTTCTGTCTCTTTTATGGACCGTTTAGCAGGATTGTGGTTGTTTACAGGTTTGTGAGGTCATCGAGTTGACAGCTGATTGGACCGTTACACCACTTTTCCTGTGTGGGTGTGTCAGTGGTGCTCTCAGTTACTGACTAACATACCATTTACTCATCTTTTTTCCCTGCGCCAGCACTTTAGATTTGGAACTGTTTTACTTCATTTCTCTCAGGACCAATGTGCACTTTGACCCAAAGGATATCCTGTGCCTCCTCAGCAGTTGGAGTGTGAGCACACTGAAGCCAAGCTCGGACAAAAGATTTCAGTTTTATGCACTTTTATCGAGGTGAAAGAGGAGTTAAGCATTCTACAAAGAGATTAAACGCAAACTGGAAAATCTAACCGACAAGACTGAAAATGATGGTAAGTAAAACTGCATAGTTCTTCTTTTTGACATTTCAGATCATGTGACAACCCTGTGTACTAGGTAAAGATCCACAGAACGTATGTTAAGACAAGTGTTCTCTTAATGTTGTCTGTGTGATAATATAAAGTTACTCACAAGGAAATATTGGATGTTTCTTTGTTTGTTTTTAATAACAGGAGGAAGTAAAAGAAGGGACATCTCTGAGTGTCCACAGTAATAACATCAAGATTTCAGAGGTGGTGAAAGATGGGGACACTCTCACCTTTCTAATTGTATCCCAGAAGGTGAGATGATGAATAATTTATTTGTGGTTATTTTCTGTAAGTATTTCTGACTGTGGTGTAAGGTTAATGCACATTGATGTGTTTGAGTTGTGGGAAAGCAACTACAGACACTTTATCTTGTCTGTCTTGTCTGTGCCAGCTCTCTGGGACTGGGGAGTACCATGTGGATCGGACCTATGAGGACTTTGAATGGCTCCAGCAGCATCTGTTCTCTCAGGAGGATGTTCCCGGGATACAGGGGATCATAGTTAGTATATCAGTTTGTAATGGCCGAGTAGAGGGTCAGTTGTAAAACTGCTCAAAACAACAGGTTGGAGTCTTTAAAACTTAGCATCACTTGTTCTTTTCTGACACATCTTCTCTAACAACCTGTAAGTCATAATGTAAAATTAAATATCACCCTCATATTTAATTGATAAAGTAATTTGGGCGGCACGGTGGTGTAGTGGTTAGCGCTCACGCCTCACAGCAGTAAGGTCCCGAGTTCGAGCCCCGCACCATCCACTGGGGACCTTTTCGTGTGGAGTTTGCATGTTCTCCCCGTGTCTGCGTGAGTTTTCTCCGGGTACTCCGGTTTCCTTCCACCATCCAAAGACATTAACTGATAGGTTAATTGGTGATTCTAAATTGTCCATAGGTGTGAATGTGAGAGTGACTGGTTGTCTCTATATGTCAGCCCTGCGATGAACTGGCGAAATGTCCAGGGTGTA
>JAPTGZ010000022.1:22611321-22624990 GCA_029814645.1 Fowleria isostigma | reverse complement strand
GTGTGTGTGTGTGTGTGTGTGTGTGTGTGTGTGTGTGTGTGTGTGTGTGTGTGTGTGTGTGTGTGTGCATGCATGTGCGTGTGCGTGTGTGTGTTTGTGACAAAAACATCTGCAATTCATCTGCAGTGTTTGCTTTTTCCTGGTGCAGGATGGCAGAGGTACCAGGAACAGTGTGATTGTGATGGAGACATAATGTCACTCCAAGGTTGTAAATGTTATAAATCTTCAGAGGAGTCATCTGCTCCATTTGCAGCTAAAAGCACCAATGGGCTGTTTAAATTAATTTCAATTAAAATCTGATTTTATTTGCAACATTTGGACAAATGTTTCCCTATGGGTCTTCTTCAAATACTTTTGATCAACTTTCTTTATGCAACACTAATTTAGCTACTTTTCAACACACCTGATTTAATATTCTATCTATCTGTGATTGGACAAGACCTGACAATAGAAATGGCACTTTGGGTTCTTTTTAGCACAGAGTTGTGCAGCAAAATGATGCGAAGCCTTGCAAAAGGTAAAACGGGGGGCATAGATTTCTGTGTGACTGGTTCTCCCAGATGGCCATGTGGAGGGAGCTGTGTGATCAGAGATCTAATAAACCCGTGGATATGCTGCATCGCCTTTCCTGGGAGGGAATTGTTGCCATGGCAACCACACCACAAGCACTGCAGGTTAATGGTGGGAAATTATAATTGCTGGTTGCAACTAAACACACAGAGTGACTGCTGAATCAACTTTCTGTTTTCTGTGTAAGTAGAACAATATAACAACAGTACATCTACTGGACTCCAAACCGGGGCCTTAAAGCTGAGTATTTGAGGGAATATTTCAGAGATTTTGGTTTTGGAGATCAGTTTACTAGCTCTGTCTGCCCCATGCAGTCAGTCTGCACTGAATCTTTATTCATACAACTAACATCTCCAAGAACACATTTCAAATCAGAGACAGCCAAAAATGCAATACTCTAGTGTGAGTCATGGCACCAAGGATGGATTACCAATTGGCCTCAACACAGGCTGAAGGAACAGCTTCTGCAAACATTTCTTTTGCAGAATCAGTGGACCCGATCGTTTATTTCAATGAGACCCAAAAGGTCTAACCTATATATTCCCTTTAAAGATTTCATGCTCTTATGAGACCTTATGAGACCTGAGGGAATGTTTTTCCATTAGGGTGTCTGCAGGACATTTTGTCATGTGTCTCATAATAACAGCATGCATCATGGGACCTCTGACTCAGATGGACAAAGAGCCATCCATCCCCAGAGGCCCATCATCTTATAATCTGTCCATGTCGGCACGTTCACATATTTGATATATCTGAAATTAACCTTTGCTGCTTAATAAAAAGAACTTTTTGTGTTATCAATGGCAAATATTCTGGAAAAGTGGATTCATGAATCACAGTGAATGCACCGTTTAAATTCATTAATAGGCCAAATAATGTCTCTTTGTGTCACAATATTGAGTCGTGACTGTTTATTCCTGCATAACCTTAATTTTATTGGCAGAGAACCAATTTTTTTCCAGCACCGATGGTCAAAACTAAACCCATTTATCCTATCCATTTCTGCATTTTGAGGACAATGAAATTATAGGATGTGATACTGTGTTTAAAATGTAAACACATCAGTAACTCCATCTGACTTTCTGCTAAATTCCAGTATCAACAGAAAACCTGCACATGCCATCTGTCTGGGACACTGACTTCATCACTTCAGAGATGATCATATTTTTTTCTCTGTAGCTACAGTACGAATGAAGAACCAGTCAGGCAGCTCCCAAAGCACAGCTCAAACTCAAAATGATGAAATGCTGTCATTTTACTGCTCCCCTCTGAGAGGAAGGGAGGAAGAAGAGAAGGAGGAGGAGGTAGGGAGGACGAATCCAAACAAGTGACAGGTCTCTTTTAGAGTCCTGTGTGTGTGTGTGTGTGTGTGTGTGTGTGTGTGTGTGTGTGTGTGTGTGTGTGTGTGTGTAGGTGTGTTTGTGTGTGTGTGTGTGTGTGTGTGTGTGTGTGTGTAGGTGTGTTTGTATGCGTGTGCGTGCTGTTTATTGCACATTGGAGATGTTAATCTATTTATACAGCCACTTGTGGGGATTTGACTCCCTTGAGGAAACAAAATTCATAATGTAAATTATTAAGTAAGAATGTTAAGCATTACTATATTGTTTGGGATAGTGTTAGACATATTATGGTGAGGATAAGTCTATGTAATGTCCCTGAAACACATGGAGGAACAAAATGAACAATGTTTTCATATATTTGTGAACTTGGACTACTTTGTGGGGACTAAAGTTCTGCACCATTACGTTTTGAGGTATAAGATTTTAACCCATGTATGGTGTTTGGGTCTGTGGGACCCAATGTATAACGTAATATAATGATGACAACAAAAATAGCTCATAAGAGTTTAATTTAAGAGCTGATCCATTTCCATGGTTTTCTTGATAATAACCAAAATCACATAAGTTCTTACATCAATAGGGGCAGTGTAGTGACAAAAACAGTGCTTTTAGGCATTCCATGTTTTCTTTTCTGTTTGTTTTAGTTACATGATACACACAGGAATTAGCACTGTGTGTATCATGTAACTTGATCGCATAACCATTTTTTTTAGATTACTTTTGGTGGTCTAATATTTTTTCAGTGACTGTGAAGGCTTTTTATATTGCTTGTAATTCGGATGAAGTAAACATCTGAATATTTTAATAAAATTCTTTGATTATGTTGAATTAAAAACCTACAAATGCAGTGAGGTCCATCACACCCATGAACACTGGCTGAGTAACAAAAATATGAACACCACACAAGGGTTAAACTCAGGCTTTAGGTTGTAATGTAATATGTTATTTAGTAGGACGTAAATAAGTTCTACGTCTTCTCACTCCCTTTCAGGCTACTAGGGTTGCATTTTAATAGTAAATTGCTGAATAAATTCATATATTATATGTATTGTGTACACATAATGTTTACAATCAATCTATGTATATTATTCTATGCATATTGCTTATGTAAAATTCTCTGTGTATGTAGTGTTTACAGCAAATTCTTTATGTATATATCTGTGTACACATAATAAATATAATGTATGATGAAAATAATAAACATATATAGAGGCAAGAATATATGTTTATGGGCATTGTGTCAGACAGACAGACAGACAGACAGACTAAGAGACAGACAGAGACTCATTAGATCTACTTTAAAGTCCATTTCATTTAAAAATGATTATGAATTATTAATCCAAATTCACATTAAATTTATATCAACCGTGTGTCCCATTTCTTTGATATCATTGCTTCCAATAAGCTTCCAGCTCTTCCTAAATGATCATGAACAAACTTGGCTGCACAAACGGAGACAAGAACTAGAAGAAACATTTACACACTTAAATGAAATCAGTTGAGGCGGATGCCATTGGTTCTAGTTCTAGTACAGGCTCCATCGCTTGGTTTGCACTTGTGAGGCTCGTGGCCGGTAGGGTGGGACTTGTGTATAGTGGTGATGACAGAACAGATGGTGAGGTTGCTTGTTTGGGCTGTGCTGTCGGTGTCAGACGCGTTGGAGTCCAGCTGACCTGCACCAGGCAGATGCTCGTCACTGTGCGCTGCAGCGGCCACACTCCTCAAGTATTACCGCGTCTCCAGCACAGGAATCACAGCAGCTCTAGTCTCATCCGGATACTCTTGGCTGCTGATAAGATTTATTTGCTGTATTACGGCTGATTATTCACATTCCTAAACATATTCTGCAAACCTTGCGTTCTCACCTCGGAGCTGCGGATTTACTGCATGGGTCAGATACAGTAGCCTGCAGCAATCTGGTTTACCGAAGGAACAGCACTTCAAAGGTGAGATCCGTCTGTTTATTCAATGCATGCTCCAAAAAAAAAAAAAAAAAGATACATATTTCCTTCGAATCTCTGCAACTATTTCTCGAGTTTGCCTTTCTGCTTGGTGGAAAGAGACCACAATTTTTGCAGCACTACGATAATAAAGTAGATGAAGTCATTATTTATATGATTTAAGAAATGCACATGACCACCAAAGATCAAATGAAAGAATAACACGTTCTGTCCGAGCGATGTGGGTTTTGTTCAGCGCGTGTTACTACCGAAAGGTATAAAGTCACACGGGCTTCAACAAACAAAAGATTTCAATCACACAGAAAATGTTGAGATCAAAATTACTCACATTTTCAGTGAGTGGTCGACCTTTATCGATAAATGCACACATTGCAGCCTGGTTTTGGTTCAATAAAGAAAAATCATTCTGGAGCGGTGTGATTTGCAAGGACACTGGTTTGCAGTCAACCTACAGATAAAATGCATTAATGATGGGAACCTGTACTAAATCGATGATATTGACAAATACTAACTGACTTAAGATCTGGAGGGAAACAAAGACGTGTGAACAACCACATATCTATGCTTTGCAAACCACTGCACTTTGGTGATCACAAGGTAAATTAAATATTAGTGTGGATGTAGTGTCTGAAGGGCTCATTATTAAAGCTGCAATCCTGGCCGCATCCATGACATTATACTGCACTGTGATACCGGGCTGAACTAACAATGTAGTGTAACATTTACATCAACTGCAGCATCACTTGTCTGTACAGCGGAATAGAGGCTACAGCATATACTTCATCACATATTTATGTGCTTAAGAGTCAGGAAATAAGTAGATGTAAGTGGAAACACAGAGCAAGACAATCCAGTGTTTCTACACAGAAGTTTGAGAGAACAGGGTGAGTCCCATTGTTAGGGTCACCTTTGTCAAATAGGCTCTGTTGTTTCAGCTGCTGCATTACAGCACCACCTGTTACTAAGATCTCTAACAGCACAAAAAGAGTCCATCTACAGCTTTCATGGACTTGCACTGAGAACAGTGCAACATTGTGCATTTAACAACTTGCTTTCTAGCACTCTTGATCACAGAGCTTCATGTAGTTAACTTTGTCAAAACTGATCTAGATAACAATGGTATGAGAGTCAGAGAAACTGTGGCAGCTTCCCCCCAGTTTCAACAATGCACAGAGGCGTATCTCACCAGCTGTAATGAGTAGTGTGAAAACATGCTGAATCAAAGACCGTCTTGGTGTGTCTGTGAATTTGGGTCGAAGCCATTGTCAGCCATAGGTCCTTAAAATGCAGCATGTGCTGAATCTTGGGTTTCCACAGCAGTGGAGGTGGGGCAGATGTCGCCAGCTTGACCTTCTTGCTTTGTGAGCATTATCTAAAGGAGCATGAACATGGAGACATGGAGAGGATTTGTTAAGATGTTATATCTAGGTCTGCTGTTGTGCTCTCCTTTGTTTTTATTTAACAATAAACTTTTAAAAAGTGAGCATTATTTGTATACCACTTGTACTTGTAAAATCAGGTCCTACTTTAATGTTTTTCATAATGCTTGTGATTGGAATTGATGTTTCTATCTGTTTATTGTACTTCAAAAAGTTACATTAAATGTTTTCAAATGACTTCCATGGATAAAATCAAAGTGCAACTAAAACAATGAAAAAGCTACTAAACAAATATATGCAAATGACCAAAAATCTACCAGTAATGGCATAGTAACTTTCTTTCAGGGGCCCGTTTCACTGTCCAAGTTAATTTTCCTTGACCTCTGCAGTGTTCAAACAGGGATTCCCCTAAGATTAGACCCTTTGGCACAATCAGAATGATTGATCAATGCTTCAGTGACAACGTATTGGCTTTTCACAGACCTTGCCACTGTAAGAAGTGATGAAATGAAGGGGGAGGTTGAGGGCAAAGAGGGAAGAGGAAAAAATGAAACTCAGTAAAGAAAAATTATGTCAACATCTATCCCAGTTCCATTGGGAAATAAAGCTACTGTATGGATTTGCAGTAAATGGGAGTACAGAGACAGTTTACCACGCTGCAACTTCTAAACCTTTATAGAGCCAGAAAAAAAACAAAAAACAAAAACAGCACAATTACAGCATTCAGCACACTTTTGTACATTCCAGACATACTACAGAATCTTTTCATTGTACCTCTAGCAGCTCTGTTTCACTTTCAGCTCAGGGGTTTCCTCTTGTGGCTTTCAAAATGAAGCAGAGCTCCTCTTCCTCTCCCTCTTTACTTTCTCTCCCCTTTCTGACTCAGTGGACGTGCATCCTTCTCCTAGGCTCTACACCTCTGCCATCAGCAGCTGCACCAAAGCCCTGTGTGATGTGAAGTGAGACACTTGCATACTAATAGAGTAGGAACAGGATGTCTCTCAGGCAGGCCAGTGCAGTGAGGACAGCGAGAAAACATCAGGCAGTGTTACTTACTTTCCAGTTTCCTCATACAAACTATCAACACTGACTGTCTTTGAAAACAGAGAGCTTTAGTGTGGAAATATTTTATTGTAATATCATGCAGTATGACATGGATATGAATTAAGACATGTGAGCTTAAGTGCATGATAATTGCACTTGCCGGTCAAGGTGTATGCACAACTGTCTCCTGCACACACCTGTTATTTCGTCATATAGGTGTATGTTGGAGTACCCTCTTGTACCGGTGTTAACTCCCATGTTCCTTTAACTGCCTGATATCTCTAATAGCCGTCTTCTCATTTCTTCTCATTTGGTTATGAAACAGACATGCCGGTGGCATAGGCGTTGCTATGGTGATAGCATGTCTGTGAGCCTGTTGTGTGGCTGCTGATTCAGAAACACTGCTTACATTTTGCACCCAGTGAAAAGGGCCTAAAGAGAGGGGGAAAGCGTTACATCCTATGAAAAATTATGCGGCATGCTTTCAAGTAAGGTTCCTCTTGGTTGCACCAGTGACACATGTAGTAAAAGCTGAATTCCCGATAAACTCTTAAAAGCTGGGGTATGAGGGGAAAAAAAATTAAAATATCTTAGAATACAAAATGCCTTTTTTTGATAGAATACTGTTTGTGTCAATGTTCAAAGGTCTTTCCATCTGAGAGCAGTGAAAGCCACTTAGAGTCAAATACACTTGCTTTGATTTAAAAAAAAAAAACACTGACCTGTATCTGTGGTCTGTGTTTCTTTGGTGGCTATGATTATCTTCATTCCTCATCTACTATCCAGAGATCCTGTCGCATAAATGCATTTATGAGGTCTTGGCATGAAGCAGAGAAAGCTCATTATGTCTTCCAATTACATCTCCAGTCTTTCTTTGAACCCCAGGGCCAATGATTCTCTGAAGGTTCATGGTATCTTGCGAGACGATATGTGTTTTATATATGTAATGTGTATTTAGATGAAAACCTCATAAGGACTGGGTGAGCAAAGAGAATAAATCCCTTCTGCTAGAGGCTTCAATTCAGACAGTCATCTGGATAATACCAAGCTGTTGAGGGATTTTTCCGTCTCTGTCTAGGCGGGTGTGTATGCATGCATGTCACAGTGTATAAGTCAAGTTAGAATGGGAAAACTGATGGTGTAGTCTGTATAAGTGTGGAGAGATGTGTGGTGTATACATGCGTATTCATGCGTATTATTACATTCAGTTCTTTGTGTAGTGTCTTTGCTCGCTCAGGATATAGTTGCACAGACACAACGGGTCCAGCCCTGCTTTGGGAACAAGAGAATTAATCTGAGGCATAATCTCTGTTGCATTTCAGAGTACAAGAGTTCACAAAGGTGTTTTGTGGACCAAAATAATTCTATATAACATTTTACTATAACAAACCACTTTAGCTTTGAATTTGAGGATCATTGTTGCCCATAAAGTTGGAATATAGTGTTTTTAGTTTTTCATATTAAAAAAATAATTTATGCTTGATAGACAAAGTATAACTGGGTATGTATGCTGTAATGTATGATGTATATGAATATGAATAAAAAGAGGAAGGTCTCAAAACAAAATTATTCCAACTTTATGGGCAACAATGTATTTTCTTGTCATATGGTAATAAGCTAACAAATGCAGATAAGTATTTCTGCATCAGTGGTTTGTCAAGCAGTTCTACTAATCAAATATACATGTAATGTAAGCACTATATAATTTTTATATCACTTCATCACATTTTTCTCTGTAGCTTTTAAGTATGACTTTGTGTACTACAGTGATTATGAATTAGGCTATTACTGGAAAAGAGCATATGTGCTCAGCAGAGCTTCCTTGGGTCAATCGGGTCAACACACACACATACACACACAGCATGAGATAGGTGGGACCGGATACAGACCCCCACAGCACTGCCAGCCTGCCAGAAACCTGGTGCCAGGTGTCTGAGTTTTATGGCCTCAGCATGAAAGCAGCAATTTCTCCACCTGTCTCCTTCAATTTAATACTCGAGCAGCAAAACACATGGAAAAAGAGAGAGGAAAGACAAATGTATTTCTCAAGTAGCTCTATACAGTATATACAGATACAGTATATGTACAGATACAGTATATATATCGTGGAAAAGTTTAAATGAAAGTGAGCTGCATGGATTATTAGAGAGGTGTAATGATGGATAATTAAGGAGAAAGGAGGTTGACATTTCACCAAGAGAAAGTTTACATCCTTGCTGTTACGCTCAGTCACACTGAGGAGATCATTTAGATCAGTGTGAATGTGACTGGGTCATTGCAGAGACAGATCATCTGATACCAGGTGTCTTATGCATTTTACTCAGTGAGAAATACACGAGTGCTTAATGTATCCAATATCTGAATTCCCTTCCATTGGTGTATTTGAGAAAAGCTGCTTTTGTTGTACAGCATGGATCTGCTGGCATGTTCACATTTCCTGAAAAATCCTCATTTTATTTTTTCTGCATAGTTCAGTGTTCCTGTTTTTTAAGCTGCTTTACTACTGTACATGCAAATGGGGAAGAAAAATGTCAGCACATTGCAGAGGGTGAGAACAGACAGCAGATGAAAGGAAAAGGAAAACAGTCTGTATCTGTTTTATGTTAATATTGAAAGAACATGTCAGTTTTGATGTGAAACAAAATACACCCAACTAAATACATTGGATACTAAACTTGAAGATGTTTTGCAAGAAAAAGAATGAATTGTATGGGAAAGAGTGTGTATAACAGCACAAGCTTAGACAGTGTTTAGTTTTTGTAAACAAGAGAAACAGCTTCTCTGCTTCTATGTTTTAATTCCTCTCTTATGTAAACTATTGTGTACTGTAGGATAATTATTTGTTTTTGCTGTTGTAGATAATTGCCATTTTTGACAACTCTCCCATTATACTCATAAAATGACTCATTTAGAAACACACAGACACAGATACTTGGCACACAAATAAACTAGAATGTTCTGTTATTATCTGTCGGAAAATTCAATGTCTGAGATTGTGCATAGACAAAGATAAATTTTTATTATTGTTTGTACAAGTGATGACATGAATCATTGTCATCATTACTCATGTTGTCATATTTGACATAGTAAAGTGCAATTTAAAGATGTTTAACATGTGTATGACTGCTTCCCATGAGGCAGTATCATAAGTACTAAATGATTAACAGTGAAGAGCACAAACTCCCTTTATATTAATCCTGTTGTGTAATGGGCTCACAGCCAGAGATGCCGACTGTGCCCACCCTGTGCACTAATTTGGGAGGATCACTGATACCAAGCTGGTATGCAGATAATCTAGCCAGCTCACAGAGGAAAACATGTATGTAATCACTGAACAGACATACACAACATGGACATCAGGAAAGAAGAGCTACCAAGAAACAGAGCAGTATACTTACAAACACCCACATTTTTGGCATTTACAGAGCATTCTTTAGTTTTATTTTAGCTTTTCAAGAACATTCAGAACTGTTTCATAACTGTTACTGGTTTTGTAACAGCCTGATACTGACTGTCTGTGGGATGGCACTGTTGAAATTGACACTTGCCTTAGTTTAGGGGCTGTCACTACAGTACTTTTTATTCTATTTTATATTATTATTATTATTATTATTATTATTATTTTTATTTTTTTTTATTTTTGCATACAATCCAGCTTTGTGTTGCCAAAAGTGTTAAAAATTACAACTTCTGCATTTGGTGTCATATAAAACCTTACTTTTGAAATGGTCTATTAGTTTCATAAGTAAATAGGTAATAAAAAAAATATGTTTCTTTGTTTCTGTATGTTGTTCGTTTTGTTGTTTTCTCTAACTGTGGTATCTAATCCTACAATTTGCAAGTGGATTATAAAGAGCTTTAACAACTTTTTTTTTTGTCTTTCAGGTGTATTCTGCTAAACCCTGAGGTGTGCAAGTGAGATAAGTGTAAAAATCTCAGAGGAGGCTTGGACCAGATGTTCTACTGGCATTCTCTCTTCAAGTACATTTCCCTGGATTAGACATCACCACTTGGGGAAGTGCCTACAGCAGCTAGGTAGCAGCAAAGGAGACTAATGCTCACGAAACTTCCCTACAGGCCCTTCTCCAGAACACTGCCTCTCATCTAAGCTTCTCGTGAGCAGAGAGAGCGGCCAACATGGCGCTCAGCCTTTTGCCTTGGCCTCCTTTAATCTGGCTGTATGGGGGGTTGTTTTTTTCTTTACTGTCACCAACGCATGGAAAAGAGTGTCCTCGTTTATGCGTGTGCGAGGTCCGCCCCTGGTTCACCCCTCAGTCGACCTACAAGGAGGCAACTACTGTGGATTGCAATGACTTGAGGCTCACACACATTCCCACCAACCTGTCCACAGATACTCAGGTGTTGCTTCTCCAGAGTAATGCCATCTCACACACCAATGGGGAGCTGGAGGTGCTGTTCAACCTGACAGAGTTAGACCTGTCCCAAAACAATTTCAGCACTGTGGAAGCTGTGGGGCTCACAAGCATGAACCACCTGACCACTCTGCATCTAGAGGAGAACCAGATCACCCAGCTGCCAGACCATTGCCTGAAAAACCTCTCCAACCTTCAGGAGCTCTACATCAACCACAACCAGATAAGCACCATCTCCCCTCAGGCATTTGGTGGACTGCATAGCTTACTGCGCCTCCATCTTAACTCTAACAAACTGCAGGTCATTGATAGTCGCTGGTTTGAAGAAACACCCAACCTTGAGATCCTCATGATCGGGGAGAACCCAGTCATCGGTCTCCTTGACATGAACTTTAAACCTCTAGGAAGCCTGCGGAGTCTGGTTTTGGCCGGCATGGACCTCACTGATGTTCCAGCTAATGCTTTTGTTGGCTTGGAAAACCTTGAGAGCATCTCGTTTTATGATAACAAGCTGGTCAGAATCCCTCAACTGGCCCTTCAGAAAGTTCCCAATCTGAAATTCTTGGATTTAAACAAAAACCCAATTCACAAAATCCAGGAAGGAGACTTCAGGAACATGTTACGTCTCAAGGAACTTGGCATCAACAATATGATGGAGTTAGTGTCTATTGATCGTTATGCTCTGGACAACCTTCCAGAACTGACCAAGCTTGAGGCCACTAATAACCCTAAGCTGTCATATGTCCATAGGTTGGCCTTTAGAGACATGCCCTCCTTGGAGAGCTTGATGTTAAACAGTAATGCTCTCACTGCCCTTTATCAACACAATGTGGAAGTGTTGCCTAATCTGCGGGAGATCAGTGTGCACAGCAACCCATTACGCTGTGACTGTGTAATTCAGTGGATGAGTTCCAACAAGACCACAGTGCGCTTCATGGAGCCCCTGGCCATGCTTTGCACCTCTCCACCAGAGCTCAGGGGCCAGCGTGTTCGAGAGCTGCGGCTGGTGGAGTCTCCAGAACAGTGCTTACCTCTCATATCCCACGACATCTTCCCCAGCCACTTGAACCTTGAGCTAGGCATGAGTGTCAGTCTCGACTGTAGGGCCATGGCTGAGCCGGAACCTGAGATCTACTGGGTGACTCCGCTTGGTAATAAAATCACCACAGACATGGTCTCAGAGCGATACCACTTGAGTAGTGAGGGGACTTTACGACTTTCCCATGTGCAGGTGGAGGATTCTGGTCGTTACACATGTGTAGCCCAGAATACAGAGGGGGCTGACACACGTGTTACCACCATCCGAATAAATGGGACCCTGCTTGAAAGTGCCCAGGTGATGAAAATCTATGTTAAACAAACTGAGTCCCACTCTATTCTGGTCTCCTGGAAAGTCAATTCTAATGTCATGTCCTCCAACTTGAAGTGGGCATCAGCCACCATGAAGATTGACAACCCTCACATCACCTACACAGCACGTGTCCCTGTAGATGTTCATGAGTACAACCTGACACATCTTCAGCCAGCGACTGAATATGAAGTGTGCCTGACAGTCTCCAACATCCACCTACAGACACACAAGTCTTGTGTAAATGTGACAACACGCAGTGCTACCTTTGCCCTGGACCTGTCAGACCAGCACCCTAGTGCTGCGGTGCTGGCTGTCATGGCAACGATGTTGGCTTTCATTAGTCTGGCCACTGTGGGGGTTTACATGGCTCGTAGATGGAAGAGAAAAAACTACCACCACTCCCTGAAGAAGTACATGTTGAAGACCTCCTCCATCCCTCTGAATGAGCTTTACCCTCCACTCATCAACCTGTGGGAAGCTGATGGTGACAAGGACAAGGATGGCAGCACAGAGGGAAAACCCTCTCCTGTTGACACTACACGTAGCTATTACATGTGGTGAGGATTTAGTGAGGAGGCCTGGCTGCCTCTCAAGCAGCACAAAAAGACACACTTTTGCCATTTTAGTGCAAAAGTCAAAGTTGCAAATGTTTTGTACTCTCAGCTTTGCTAACAAGAGGCAGAGTGAACAAGGACAGGATTTTTATTAGTATAGCGTATCGCCTTTGTTTGATTCTTTTCTCTTATTTCTTAAGTGTTTTGGACTCTCCAAGACGGCAGCTGTACTTAGCCTCCAGGTTGTCTTAGTTGCTATGCTGTTTCTGTGGTGCATTTTTGAATCACTTTTGTTCAGGTTAATAATACAGCAGCAGGGCCAATGGCCTTATTGCAACATTAGTAGAGGTCAGTGTTTCTTTCTCTGTTCTGTAAAACAGGTAATCTGTTGTGCACTGATAGATAATGGAGTTTGTATGAACTTCATTTAAAAGCTGACAGCGGGGTTTAGATTTATTAAACTGTCTACTCAATGTTAGCAATTGTGCAGTAATGTTGTATCAACTATACCTTCAAACCTTTATGATTTAAACTTCCAAGAGGAATAGGAATTTAGTTTGCTTATAAATGTGCTGTTAAATGCTAGATACAAATGTTTGTTAAAAACATTTTGATGTTTTTTTGGTTTGTTTTTTACTGAAGTGCACTAGAAATGTCCCTTTTGTCATTTAATCTCACATATTTTGCTAGACTTTTTCGTTAACTGCTTAGTTTATTTTCACATGCAATATGTATACGGAAGAAGTCAAAATAAAAATTGTTTTGGATCTTTTGGAGACATATGGTCTTTCTTTCCCCCAGAATTACAAGATCTTTTCAGTTAAGACAGGCAATGTTACTTACTAGTGACACATTCTGTTGGTTTCATGTGCATTCTCAATCCCATGTTTCAGAATGACTTAAAACCATTTCAGTCCAAAACTGACTGAATCAGCTTTACACTGTCACAGTGCTCAGTGGCCTGAAACATCCTCCAAGAGCTTATATGACATCTTAACTTTGCAATGTATGCAGACAGACACAGACATAGATAGATAGATAGATAGATAGATAGATAGATAGATAGATAGATAGATAGATAGATAGATAGATAGATA
>JAPTGZ010000022.1:22599162-22611272 GCA_029814645.1 Fowleria isostigma | reverse complement strand
AGATAGATAGATAGATAGATAGATAGATAGATAGATAGATAGATAGATAGATAGATAGATAGATAGATAGATTTGCATGTGCTGCCCTCTGGTGGATATTTTAGATCACATTAATGCAAAAAGTGCCATAATATTATGGTAGTTAATTTAATTACAAAAAACAAGTACAAAATAACCTTATTTGTGAGAAAGTATAATTACACACAAAAAAAAACTGATCCAACATGACAATACATTACAGTACTTTTACAACATTTTCACTGTGCCATAAACAAACAACATAAATATCAGCCATTTAATTCACATTTTAGAAAATAAGTTTTTAAAAATATATCATGTTATAAAATAAAGAGTTTTGACAATCTCTCCAGGGATATACAATATCCTGGATTCTCATGGTTTAATCTCTGTCAAGTTTTCAACACTTCACTGTTAAACTGAAAGACACATTTGTGCTCACACCGGATTCCATGTTTCAAGTCATGGCACCTCAGGTCACCGCTGTTCCTGGGAGACACAGCGGAAACCTACATTGGAGGATGAGCTGTCTGGAGTGTTCTGGCTTCGGGCTGCACATCGGTACCTGTAGCAGTATGACTAAGGGAAGGACACAAATCATTTAATGTCAGTCAGCAAGGAAAAATGTGTTCTATTAAACAGAAGGCCAATTTCCTATTGAGATGTATTTCTGTCTTTCTAAGCTTGTCCCTTGCTCTTTTTATAGTGTATTCATATGAAACAAACAGACCATTGTGCTGAGGACTTGTCAAGTGAGCTGTACTGGTCACTCATCTTAAATGGAGTAACAGAGAAAATGTACAAACTGTGTTGATATAAGTTCTTTCATATTATTTATATTACATATTTTAAGAATGCCTCTATTGTCATTGCATAAAAAAAATATAACAACACCGGAGTGCCACCCCAATAAGATGCTTCGTTACAATAAACACATCCATGCTATTAAGCAAAAGAAAGATAGATACAGTATATTTCGGACTATAAGTTGCACCGGAGTATAAGTCACAGGACCAGCCAAACTATGAAAAAAGTGTGACTTATAGTCCAAAAAATACGGTAAACATGAAAAAAAAAAAAATCACATATTCACACACTAATAATAATTATGAAAAAAAAAAGATAAAATAGTCTTATGCTAAGTTACATAAAGCGCTGGGTCTCTGAATCATTAGAAAGGTTTAGCTTTATTTAAGACTGCAAGTTTCTTTAATATGCATAAAAAGCATGTAGAAATAAAAGTCATGGCATGGCATGGAAAAAAACTTTGGCCTCTCATTTTCCAGCATCTCCAAGAATTAAAATAGAAAGAACAGAGGAGCGACTGCATTTTCCTCCCAAACAGACAAGGAGCTCACAGATAGCTCACTGGAAATGTTAACATTAGAACAATTGTCAGAGTTTAATACATGACATAAACTGGTTTTCGCCACTAGATAGAAGTATTTATAAAATGTCCTCACAGAATCCATTTACACAGTGACCTTTGTAAATTACACTTCTGGTTCTCATCCCTCATTAAGTGTCTGATTTTGGAATTTCTCCTTTTGAATTTTATAGTGTATCTTGAAATATAATCTATAGAGATTACTTAGCATAGAAATGGCTGTATTCACCTTGTGGCACATGTAAGATCCTCCTTTCTTCACCTTGTCTGTGCCTGATGGAGGACCCGTCTGAAAATGAGGAATGGGAATGAGGAATGAGTACAAAAACTAAACTTACAAATTCCTGGAGAACAAAGACAAAAATGTAATATTATTACTGGGTTATGTTGCTGGTCTGTGGTGTGATGCACAGTCCACCAGTCAGATGTCCACTCCCATGCATTTCCCACCATGTCATACAGGCCAAATCCATTGGAAGGGAAGGACATAACCTATAGGATATACAGAAAACAAAGTCACATTGAAGTAGACTGTGGTTTCAAAAGACATTCAGACAAACTGTATAAGTAACTTCCCCCAGGAGCAATACACTTCATCTGTATCTGTAACTACACTGTTATTTCTACTCGAAACACTGACTAAAGTGTTTGAGTACTAAGGCTGTAGGGGGTATGAAGTACAAAAATATTTGTGGTTAGTGCAGTATAATCACATGACACTGACTGGAACTTCCAAGAATGAATGGTTAAATAACACTTAAGAATTATTGTGAAATCTAATTTTTTTTTTCTTGGTTGTTTTCTAGTCTCAAGCTGTTAGAGTGGGATATAAGTCATAGAAATGATAATAAATATGCATAAAGCTACAATTTTTTGCAATCAAAAAAATTATTTAACATCGACAGCTCATAGTCTTTGGGAATTTGACTGCTTACATCCATAAGTGTAAATGTTGGGCTTAGTAGAGAGTAAAATGTGATTAATATCTCATTTAATCTCTGGCAGATGAAACTGATGCATTTATGGACATAAAATGAGCTTTAATCTCTAGCACCTTTAATTTCCTGTGCAATCTAGAACAAGTGAGTCAGTGATAAATCCAAACAACACTGTAAAGGAATCATGATGTCTCTACTATTTCCATTCTACAGCACTTCACAATAAATCACAGTCTTTTACCGGGGATGTTTTGATGTATCCGTCCTCTTCAGAGTTATATGTGGGAAAATCTCCCTGCCAGAGGTTAGCGTAGTGCTGTCCTTTAGGGTTCAACTTGTTCCCCCAGGGGTAAAGTCTATTTGCAGAAGCAGAACATGCGGAAGTTGCCCTATTAATATCCATAAAGAAGCATACCACTCATAGAACACTATTAGGCACAGTCACATAATTAGTAAATATTCTACCTGTCCTTCAGGCCACCCCTGCAGGCAAACTCCCATTCTGCCTCTGTAGGAAGTCTCTTATTGGCCCAAGAGCAGTATGTAACAGCATCCGTCCAGGACACATGCAGAACTGGATGATCCAGCCTACAAGAATCAGGTTTAAGTTCAATACTGTACTGCATTCATAAGAGGCAGCCTCAACTTTCAGAAATAAAAAACATAAAACAAGGGAACATTTAAGATTTCATCAGGCTGTAATATCAAGCTGATCAATCACAGGTTGATTAAAAACTAATAACAGAAAAATAGAACTTCTAATACAATACAGGCAATTTTATTTTTTTTCATTTACTTGTCATTGATATTTGAATCTGGACCCTCTGGGTGCCTCCAATTTGCCCCCTTGACTGGAAGCCACCAGGGGGCAGCAGCCACCTGATGACAAAACAAAAATACTGAGCTTTACATCAAACATAACTCAAAAATTTGTCCATATTCTCATACAAGCATCCATTTGTGTTTGTCTATTATTGTTTTATCTGGCCAGTTAGCGTCAGTTTTTGGGATAGTTGGACCAAAAGATACACAACACTATCTCAGGCTGCACATGACAGCTGAGATGAAGCAGTAAATCCTCTGCTGCCTGGCTTTCGTCACTGGGAGGCCTGCTGTGATCAGGCTTCTTACAACCAACTCTTAAATAACCGTACTGTATGTCTTAATGTCTATCTAAAGCCAAAAATATGCACAACCTGAGGCTAGTACTTTGAAAGTTGTCCAGATAAAGGGTTAAGCACATATATTTCTGTAAAGACTTCAAATACATCATGCTGGGCTGAAAAGATGAAAGAAAAATCACTGTAACATTCTCACACGAAATGAAACTTAAAAGGCACACAGATTTCTTACTTAATTTAACATACACTGCCTTCAGACATGGAGTGTTTGTGAAAATTTAGTTTTCATAATCACTCCTGTAGTTGGAGGCCACATATTAACTTGCTAGCTCGGAAAAATATATTTCATTGAATAACTATGAGACCATAACTGAGCATTTCTCACTAAATAGACAGATGGATAGAGCGACAGATATTTATCTGGTGTAAAGCGAATAAAATACGGATTTGTAAAGCATAGCATTCACAGCCCATTTCAGTTGAAAACTAACTTTTAACTCAACATCCTCAGAAACATCTAATACAGATGGACAGACAGACGGATGGACAGAAAAAACAGACAAATAGATATTTCAACCAATTCATGCAGTCCTAATAAATGGGTAGTTTCCAGAAGCAGGAAATAGTACTTAAAACAAATGTGTGAACTTCTCCCCATGGCCCCATATATTCAAAGTTTCCATGGCAACTGCAAAGACTGAGTGTCCATCTGTGAACATTTACATGGTCACATGTACAAAGTGTATGTGTAAGTGTTTGTGTGTCGGAAACAGGCAGTAAGACTTTTCCTGTTGTGAAGTGCATCAAAAGAAACACTACAAAGGTACACTCCTAAAGACAGGGCTTCATACAAATGTAACAGAACAAGGTGGGTGATATAGGTGACTGAATTGATTAATTACCAATACACTTACTGCTTGGGTGATTTGATTCCTTACAGTCTCACTCAATATCCCCTCAAATACAAATGAATCTCCAAATTTCTCTGCCTAGTACAAAGACATAAACATAAACAGTTATAGCCATTAACATCATCTTATTCCAGAAGCACAAGGAAAAAAAAAACTACTTGAATTGTTTTGTTATTCAGATATGTTCCAATGAAGTCAACAATGCAGCTTATGTTGTATCACATGTTATCCAATACCTCAGTTATGTAACCTGTGGCATTGACAAAGGCTTCAAACTGTTGGTTTGTGACTTCCTGGATGTCCATGTAGAAGGAGTCCACATGCACCGGCCTTTGTGGACCCTCACCATCTGCAGGGATGCCTGGGTTGTCTGTTCCCATTAGAAACTCTCCTCCAGTGATCAACACCATCTGTATGCCCGTTTGAAGAAAAGGCTTACACAATTAAATGGATTAGGAGCCTTTAAAAAGACTGGAAAACTTAATCTCATTTGAGTGCACTGATTGTTTTGAGAATGATGTGAGGCTGTACAATACCTGTACCAGGAGTATAATTAAAGTCGCTAAATGGTATTATGCAATCATTGCAACAGCATGTAGAGCCACAATGGCTGGATAAACCGATACAGATATACGCTGAATATCTATATCAGTGTGGTATAGTTATGGCGCCTGGGGTCCTCCTGGGGGTGCTATGTTATGCCTGCTTTTTTCAAAAGGCACCTGATGGGGGAATCAGGAACACTTGTGGCGCCCAGGGGTTCCTGTCTTTAAATAGTTACTTCCTGCAGTAATCTCACTCTCTCTGCTTGCTGCCCTCACAGGTCTCCCAGGTTCTTCTGGCATTGGTTTGGTTATGTTGCTTTAGCCTTTTGTTTTGTTCTGCATCTTTTAACCTTCACACCAACACATGTTCACTCATGCACACCTATAATACTGATTTTACTGATGACTTACTTATATTCTGTAAAATACTTTAGTTTCTATCTTTTTAAATTGGTTTAATTTGGTTTAATAAAGTATTGTTGTGTTAAACTTCATTCCCTTTTTGCTGTGGCCTCTGAGCCAGGCCATAACAGTATCTATACAGATAATACAAGTTAGCAGAAACCTGCCATTCTATCAACTCATTTTGTTTTTTCTTTTTACACTGTACCTGTAATACCTCCCACACAGAGATGACATGAACTTATAGTGAATAGTACATGGTATGTAATTTAACATTTACCGGACTTATTAGACAGGGAGCCTACAAATTCTAAAAACAGTCTGATACCTCATCTTCAGATATAAATATATCTCCATCCTGTCTACACCACTGGGGAGACTGACAAACCCTGTTCATGAACTTTAATCACTCTCATGTAAGCTGAAAATAACTCTACTGATGAAGTTAAACAGAGGTCATTCTGTGGCTGTGGAACAGACTGGGGGTTCTATTAAAGCAATGCTCCAGCAGCATACAACAGTTTAAATCAGGATGTAAAGAAATAGTGTTAAAACAATATAGAGATGAAATATGAAGGTCATGTGGTGTTTTTTTTCCCTTATTTTTCCTTCTTATCTTTTTTCATATTTCTTTTCTTCTTCTTATAAGTGTGTGTTGGTCTTTGATTTTCATTTACTATGACTTTATTTACTGAAACTATATATTAACTACACATACTTTCTTTTTAATTACTCATTTCAGTGACTATAATCTGTTGTGTTTATTTGTATTAATTTCTCTTGATTGGGTACATTTGTGTTCTGTATGTTGTATTAAAGTTGGTTTTGGTGTATTAATGAATGTTTACAGCTAATTTCTTTGACATAATCACAACCATATAAGGAGCAAAACTGGGGGTGGGAGTAAATAAATTAGACTTCTTCTCACTCCCTTTTGGGTAACTAGGGTTATATTTTAACAGTGAATTGCCATATGTATTCATGGATTATATACATTGTGCACACATAATGTTTACAACCAATGTCTCTACGTACATTTCTCAACGCACATTTCTCTATGTATATTTCTCCATGTATATTTTTTATGTATATTTCTCTATGTACATTTCTGTATGTATATTTCTCGATGTGTATTTCTTAATGCATATTGTTTGTGTAAAATTCTCTATGCATGTGGTATTTGGAACAAATTCTCTATGCATGTCTGTGCACATATGACGAAATGTTTATAATGAGTATTGTACATGGAGTGCACAAGCTCGAAACAAACAATAAAAATGAAAATAAAAATAACAAAATGAGGTATTAAGTATATAGGCTTTGTTCAAAGTACAATCCTCCAAAACACTTGGAACCAAGAAATAAGGGCATGAAATTAATACACTGAATTAAAAGACATGAGTGCATTCCCTACTTGCTATAGTTACAATCTGCACTATAAGACTGTCATCATTTTTCAGTGTCTTGCTCGTAGGAACTTCAGCAGTGCAGGTTTCTATCCTGGACACACAACAGGGAAGGAGTGCTGACTAAAATGGAAAATCCAAGTCATTTTACCTGACTGTGCACCCTGGTGTCCTCCTGCTGTGCCTCCGGCGGTCTGTCATGGACTTCTCTGGAGTATTTGACAGCTGGGTGGACCGTGGCGGTGCTCTCCTCACCGGTAGCGGCTCTCTTCAGGTTTTCACAGCCGCAGCCCGCCGTTGTTTGCGGGGCTGCGTTTCCTGACTCAGCCCCGCATGAAGACTGAGAGCATAGCTGGGTGTTTGTACAAATCAACGCGAAAAACAGAGCGAAATTGCGCAGCATTCTTGCAACTCAAAATCTACTCATGTTGTTTCTACTGCCGCTTCCGTAAAGTCACGTGGTTGGTCATCTGACTGAAACGTCACCAGACGTAACACTTACATGCCCAAGGATAGTACATATCCGTTGTATTTTTAACTCCTTTAAAAATGTGAATTATATGTTATGAGTCAGAATATATCATATTCCACTTATCATAAATAGAAATGTTTTACTGTAAAAATCAGTCAAATAACGTGTTTTTTTTTAAACATTTAATTAACTCAATGGACTTTTTTTTTTTTTTTTTTGCACTAGATCAAGCAAAGCCTCGCACTGGGAGAGATAAGTCACTGTTGATTTCCTCTGTGGTAGGATGACACCACGTGGACATCATTTCCCAGACATCAACTCTGCAGCCGCTTGAGTAGAAGAAGTGGAAGAGAAGAGGGACAGTCCGCTGAGCCAGCCACTGCCTCCGTCAACGCAGCCCCGGAGCACCCAAAGGTGACAGAGCTGTCCGAAAACTGGACGATTAGAGTCGCTGACGGCTGGATCTCGGCATCGGCCGGCGGAGGGGAGAGCCACAGTCATTATGTCGTCTTCCAGTGAGAGTTGAACATCCGAGCGTTTTCCACGGCCGAGGTAAAGTTGAGCGCACAACTTGAACCATTTGTCATCCTCTTCCTAGTATCAGCGCAGAAAAGGATTAAGCGTTTGTGTGTTCTCCTTAAATGGTAACTTAAATAGATCACCGCTCAAGAACAGTGCTTTGAATGTTACAGTTACACAAAAAAACACAAATTGGCTCTAGTGTTAAACTGTGTGGTTGCGGATGCAGATTAAAACGCCTGTTGACGTTAACTCAATTTTCTCATTGTTTCGTACAGATCCGGGGGGAAGGATGTGCACTTTTGCTATATAGTAGCAGATCACTAATGTCGGTTTATCATTAGTGGTAGAGAAGAAAAAGCCAATGTTGCTGGTTTGTTTGTTTAACATTTGATCGATAAAACTGACAGTGAAGTGGAGCTCCTTTGCAGACATATGTGCTTCTGCAGAGACCTGTTGCAGGTGCACAAAACTTTTTTGTAGCTCCTGATCATGAACTTTTCGCCCCACGGACACAGACATAATCCACATTTTACAGTCCTAACTACAATTTCCTGCAGCTGCTATGCAAATTCATGCAGCCTGTCATTGGTAGCGACTGCAACGACCTCTGAAAAATTACACTTCCATCTAAGTGGAATATCTGTGGCTCTTTGCTATGGGTAATTGTGTTAGATTGCTTATAATAAGTTGTCTCATTATCACATCAGCAAAGTTTAGGGAATCCTTTAGTGGTACTGTACAAGCCAAAGCTGAAGTTGTGTAACTACATTATAGATGTTGTCATGACAGAGGTAAAAAATAAGAATGTTTCGGCTACTTTTCTATTCTTCTAATAATATTTACAACATTCAGCATCTTCACAACAGAAGTAATTGAGATGATTAGATAAGTTATTGTTGTTTTGCTTTTTTCCTCTTTTGTAGGTGTCCCCTAGTGTGTGTCAAACATGTCGGATAAGATGTCCAGCTTCCTGCACATTGGGGACATCTGCTCCCTGTACGCAGAGGGCTCCACCAATGGTTTTATCAGCACCCTTGGGTATGTCTGTTTTTCTGTCAGATGATTTTGTGTGTGGGCTCACATCACACTTTTTCTGCTTGAGTGTGTGCCGAGTAGTATTTGGAATAGTAGTGCCAAACCACATTTATGGCAGGAGTGCCCACCAAAATGTTCTGTCTCTCTGCTTTTTTTTTTTCATTTTCCGTTGGCATCAGGGCCCTCCGTCAGTGACAAAATTGGATTAAGTAGTTAAGCACAGATCAATGAATGTAATTTTGCAGTTTATCCTTTAGAACAAAGCTATGAAAACAGTGGGAGGTCTTTGAAGTGGGGCTCTGTCCATGACTGATCCCAGAGCTGATAATGCTGGGAGAAAAGGAAATACAAGGGTGGCAAATGTGCTGTTAATGATAAAGTGTGTATGTGTTTGGCAGAAGTGGGTGTGGGGGCAGAGGCAGAAGATGAAACACAGTGTACACCACTCATCACTAATGGTAGATCTCTGCTTACCAGCCTCACATTCGCCCACACAGTATCACCAATATTGCATTGTTTACCTTTTATCAAATGTACCTTGTGTTTTGAAAACAATAACATGAGTGCTGACTGTGTGAGAACACAATGCATATTTTAAATGTTAATTTATATCACCTCTCACTGCAGTATCATGCTAATTTTACAGGATATCTGTGCTGGATGTAAACAAGAAAAAACCCTTGAGTTTTAATCTTGCAGGTGGAAACCATAAGCTATTCATAGCAGCATATGATGTCTAGCATCAGTAATATTATCACGACTATCAGCTTCATGGCCAGGACCTCCCACCATTGCTCATGAAAAATGGAATGGCCTGCACCAAAGCCTGAGTCACTGTAGAGACATTGTGGCCTTTCTCGAGTTCCAGCACTTCCCACGTACACACACACACACACACACACACACACACACACACACACACACACAAGCGCATATATTTACAAAACTGTCATGACCGTTTTGGTCTAGAGCCATCTTCTCCACGCATAACCACCAACTCGTCAGCATTCTCCAGATCATCTGCCCTTGAAGAAACCACTTAGAAAAGAGAGAAAACTCATTGACCGTTATAACTCTCTGTTCCGAGCAGCACTCTCTGTGACCGTTTGATAGCTAAATACCCATAAAGTTGGAATAATTTTGTTTTCAGACATATTCCTCTTCTTATTCCTAGTTATACACATCAATAATCACCTTTGACTAGGTACAATGATCACATACTGAGTCCCAGTCACACTTTATCTATCAAGAGTAAATCACATTACCACAGTCAATTCATGAGAAGAGGTAAAAATACTTTATTGCAGCATTATGGGCACCAGTGTACTTAGCTCTCTATATATTACATGTTGTAAATGCTGCTTGAGTGCTGTAGTGTTTTTTTTAAAGGTGTAATTATTAAATTCTGTTAATGACTGACAGCTCTGGTATAGACTGACTACTCATGTAAATTATTCTGATGAATGTGCAGATGTATATGTTCTCCCAAAAACTCGCTGCCTTTTGCCACCCTTCATATCTAAATCTGCAGCCTTGTTCTTTAAGGTGTACAGAGTAGAAGAGTAGACAGGTCTGTTTGGACAGTTCTAGACATTCCCCGGGAAAAGGCTTGAACTGGATGTGGGATTTGGCCTATGTCCAGTCAAGTGTTATTCTAAGCCAGTAAAAGCTAAATTTGTCACCAGAAATTCCAGTCTGCCGCAGGTCATCTAATCCACAATTATTTCATCGCTGTGTTAAGTGGGAGAGCTTTTGAGAGCTTCCACTGAAAATAGGACACATAAGCTTTTTTTTTTTTTTTTTTGCACAAGCGGAAGTATTTGTAAAAAATTCAATCCATCTTTACTAATGTTTGTCTGGGATGTTTTATTATTGTGTCTAGATGATTTGTCAGTTTGTTGACTAAATATTTAAAGCATCAATGCTAATTATAGCAATGAGTTGATAATTATTACAAATTATTATTACAAAATATGCAAAGTTTCCAGCTTTTTTTTTTTTTTACAACTTTGTTTATCATTTTTCCATATCAACAACATTGATATCATTGGTTAAGCAGTTTTTGTGAACTTGCCCCCCATACCCCCACCCCATCCAGGTGGTATTCTCACAAACAGATCCACATAAACACTCACGTATCAAACGGGCAAACAGAACACCAAAAGAAAACAACAAATATATACAAATGAAAAAAAACAAAAAACAACTCAACTAATCATTATAACAAGTTTCCAGCTTTTGATGTGATTCACAATTTTTTTAATATATATTTTGGGTAATTTTGACAGCTAAATATGCTGGTGTAATATTTGGCATTTGGATGTGTAATAAGTGTTTAAGTGTGGCTTGGACATGTTCGACCAAAACATAGATGGCATGCCCACTAAAATGTACCTCATAAATTATATTACACTTTCCAAATACAAAGTGCTTCACAATAAATGACAAACAACAAATCAGAAACAGCAGAGCAGACATTAATGCTAGATAGGTTTTCAGCCTCACCGAGCAACAAAATCCATAGTGACCTTTCAGCATATTGTCATTCATGTGGTCTGAGAAGAGACGAACTATGTGTTTCCTCCTTGTGTGTCTTCCCAGAAAATCTATTCTGTCGAGCAGATTTTTGGTTAATCATTAAAATGTCATGGGAATAAATGCATGATTGACAGATGTGATTACCAATCATTCATCAAACTCAGCCAGATGTGACCTGGAGGCCATTCTTCTCCTCTATTTTGTGTGTTGATGCTGAATTTTGGAAAAGTCTCTTCACTTTTCCACGATATCAATAAAAAATGACGGGTCGTTAATCTTTATATTAATTCTTGATTGATTTGGACCAAGAAGGAAAAACATGCAGAAGTAAAGTGTACATTGATAAGGTGAAGATCCTTTATTTGTCAGTATGTACAGTGGCAGAAAAAAAGTTTTTAGACACTTTGTGCATTTGTGAAATATTGCATTAAAAATCACTTTTAAGTCATTGAACTCTGCGAAGTATAGTTCTATTTTTTGAAACCCACATACAGTCGCGGAAACAATTATTAGACCACCCTATGTTTTTTTTCTATTTCTTGTTCATTTTAATGCTTGGTATAACTAAAGGTAAATTTGTTTGGACAAATATAATAACAACAAAAATAGTTCATAAGAGTTTAACTTAAGAGCTGATATCTATCCATTTTCCATGCTTTTCTTGATAGTGGCCAAAATCACATACAGTCATTGCCAAAAGTTTTGGGAATGCCACAAAAGGATTCTTTGCTTGAATGTGGTTCATTTGTCAATAAAAGTAATTGAAACCTATAAATTATTTTAATTATTCATTAATGTACCTTAGAAATGTAAAA
>JAPTGZ010000022.1:22552039-22587218 GCA_029814645.1 Fowleria isostigma | reverse complement strand
CACACACACACACACACACACACACACACACACACACACACACACACACACACACACACACACACACACATTTACATGGATGAGTTGACAGAGAGAAGAGACTGAATATACAATGCTTCTAGTTTTTTGTTATAAATCAGCCCACATGTCAAGGTGTCCTACTAATGTAATCTGTTATCTGAACACCTAACATATTTTATGGTATTTATGTAATTCACAGCTTTAATGTTTTATTGTATTTTCATTTATCAAAGCTGTGACTGTGCTGTGTCTCATACAGTATGTTACTAACTTTCTCATAGTACATTAATGTTTTCATTCTGCCTATTCTGTGACAGAACCATTTACGGCATAGAAATATTTGCATTACTGTATTACTGTGCTCGTCACTATGTTGAAGTATGCATTGTTTCCTCTGCCTGTGTTTGTATTTCTGTTGGTCTCTGCAGACTGTCTGTTCAGACTGTGCCCCATGAACCGCTACTCAGCCCAGAAACAGTTCTGGAAAGCAGCGAAGCCTGGAGGGAACACAGACACTGTGCTCCTCAACAAGCTCCATGTGAGTGAAGTGGCAACATGTTCACCTCCCAGCTGTCACCACAGACCATCACACCACACACACCTCTACCCAGGCCTCACAGGGCACAGAGGAAAACAACAAAAAACAACTCTCATGTGTCAGGACGGGAGATATGGTTAAAACAGTAGAAGTTTGAGTCTGTTAAAGATCACTTTTTGAAGGTTTTATGTATTTTTTTTTTGTAGAAGATCCTTCTATAGACATTTCAAAAGCCTTTTTACTCCTACTGTGCTAACTATGTGCCCTCCACACACTCCTTCCTCTCTTTCTGCTGTGGTACAATACCATTTAAAGCAATCTGCTATCTGACCACACAGTCATAAAATGGAAGATTGTTATCACTCTGTGTGTTTCCATGGCAATGTGAGCCAGAATTTTTGGTTAAAGCCCTTCTTCTGAAGCGTACATTTTTGGCTAAGAACTAAATCTGTTGTGTCTGTTGTGCAGCTATGCCTTGGCTAACATCTGACCAGTCCCATTATGTTATTCTGCCTTACTCTTTATATCAGTTACTGATGGATAGAGTTGCATAACACAGTTGTTAAATTTACTGTGGTGATGTTTGACCTCTGTTCCCTCTCTCTTGCCTCCCAGCATGCAGCTGACTTGGAGAAGAAGCAAAATGATTCTGAAAACAAAAAACTGCTTGGAACAGTAATTCAATACGGAAATGTCATCCAGGTTTGTTTCACTAAAACGGTAATTCAGCCCTCATCTGTGTGGAATTTATTCAGATAAATTTTGTTTTGACTACCACTAGGATTTGATTTAAGCAAGACTGTTGACAGTCGAGGTCAGTCAGTCTCATAAAACACCTGGATAGATTTTCATGTCCTATCTTGAGCATTTTTCCACATATATATAAACTAAAAACAAAACTGAAAACAGTGTTACACAACAGTGTCATTGTAAAGTTTGTCCTGATGCTAATGAAAAGGAGGACCAAACCCTACCATAATTTGGTTAAACTACTAATGAAAATAATTGTATGAACGTTACTGTAATGCGCAGTTTACTACATGGTGTTAAACCACCTTAGAGAGTTTATACTCAATTTAATATCCAGATGACCAAGGGAGGAATAAGAGTCAGAGTCTGTTTAAAATGAACTGATTGTATTGATAAGATGAATGTAATCTACATCAGAAATGACAATACCACAATTCACATGAAATCTATGAAAACAACAACCCTAACAATATTAACAATGTTAATAACACTGTATATTAGTCACATCTACAATAATACAAAATTAACACGATAACAAGATGGACATATAGTGATTGTGACAACTTTAAATGTCCCAGTAGTTTCAGGGAAAAAAAGTCACCCGGAGAGATGGGCCGGAATGACAGGTGTCAAAACCTGGAGCAGTCCTTGTACACAGATAACCTGGATAATGTGGAGGGTGCCTGTGATGATACCAGTTGGATTTTGTGGTGTTCACCATCCCGTGTCTCACACGATGAAAGTGCGCAGTCCGACTGTCAGATCAGCGGAGCCGGCGCACCCGTGGGCAGGTGTTTAGTGTATGTGGGTGTGTGGTTTCTAGGATAAGAACGGAACATAATTAGTAGAATACGTGGATAAACTACAACAATAGGTCATAGATATGGATTGAATATGTTAATTATGTGGTAGAATAATGATATTAATGAGTATTAAACTGGATGAACAGTCTGGGATAACTTACAGTCTTCAATGACGCACACGTAGGATGCGAACGTCCATCCAAATGCGCTGGTTAACTACATCACGTCGGCTGTCCATCCAATGCCATAAAACACAATCGGCTCGACAAGTTGGATGCTTTATGGTGAGTTACGTCCGATTATTGATGTTTTATGCGGCTCTGCTCCAGGATTGTGTCCGATTCTCTTTCTGCCTCTTCCTGTTTGCTATGGGATGACGTTGAACTCCTGTTTCTGAACTCGCGAGAGTTGAACAACCTGTCAATCAAATGACAGCATCTGGCAAACTAAGGGCCTTTTTCACAATAATGAAATCCTGTATTGCATCCTTAACAGAAAATACCATAAATAATCAAATAATGACAAGAATCACAGGCACAACGAGCACTCAAGCCACTGCCTACAGCTTTCTTAAGCGTATTGTAATGAGATTCATTTCAGTGTAGTTATGCAAGTAATGTCTCATTGTAATGGCATAATATATAAAATGTTCCTCTTTATGCTTATAAACACACAACTCAAAATCAACTTCTCTTATAAAGGGACAGAAAAGTAGTGGTGAATGAAGTGACGGAACATATATTTTTTGATTCCTCCAATCACTTCACAAAAGAATACGTCCACATCCTTTCAGAATCCTGCTGATTGAATATAATCCCACACACTCTAGTGACTAATAAATGATGATTTAGAGGTATTATTATTATTATTATTATTATTATTATTATTATTATAGACAAATCGATCAGTCCATTGATTTGTTTTGTCATGAAGATGTCTATTGTTTCTCTTCAGCTCCTCCACCTGAAAAGTAACAAATACCTGACAGTGAACAAGCGTCTACCTGCGCTCTTAGAGAAGAATGCCATGAGGGTGATGTTGGACACAGCTGGGAATGAAGGCTCCTGGTTCTACATCCAACCTTTCTACAAACTTCGCTCCATTGGGGACAGTGTGAGTCAATATGTGCATGTTTTTGAGGGTAGTGCATTGTGGAAGGATCGTATTACATGTCAGTGCAGCCAGTCAGACAAAGCACAGGATTCAAGCATGACTGTAGCGATGCACATCTGTACTTTTTATTGTGGAACACTATACATGTAGCTCATAGATTTGAGACATAGTGTATGTCATCTTCAACACATTTGGTTCCCAAATCATGTAATTTTTGTAACATTTTTCTGAATGTAATTTAGAAGACAGTTTTATTTGAAATAAGTGTAGAAAATGGCATAATGACAGGGCAGACTTTCAGGTCACAGGTTGGCTTTGCCATCTTAAGCCTCACTCTGATCACACATGTCCCAAATAGACGTGTGCCAGCACTGAGTGTGGCTTCACCTGATCACAAAGCTCTTGCTGGCACCAAATTTTCCCTGCAGCAGGAAGTATTGGGCTGGCGCCCAAGGACAAAATGAATCATGGCAGTCACTTGGCTTCTCTCTAAGTCCCCAAGCACCAGACCTTGGACAAAACATAAATTAGAGTTATTTCCTACCTGCTGAGAATAGACGGGACAGAGGACAGTGTCATGTAAAACGCTCATCAACCTGTGTCTATGCAAACATATGTGAGCCATTCAAGGTGTATTACTGTAATATGTAGAAACAGCTAATGTAAGATCGAAACTCAAACAAATTCTCCTTAGTCTTAAACTAATTTCAGTTTGGGTAATTCTTACATTTATTTACTGGCCACTGATATTGCATGCTATGCTTATATAGTATAGTATATCTATGGTCATAAAAACACCCACCCTTTGATCCATAGCTTTAATTGAAGCACACATTGGCATCAGCATCATTTCAATAAGCTTATGCAATGTCACATTAATTTCTGTCATTTTTTTGGATGCATAACATTGCTGAATTTAGAACTGACCAGTCCCCAGATCGCAACAATGCTCCCACAGGCTACTGCAGGCACTAGGCATGATGGGTAATCACTTCCTTCACCTCTTGTCAACCCTCACGGTCGAGACTCATGAGACCACATGACCTTTTTTCATTGAAATGCAGACTATTCCTTATTTTCTCTATCAAACTGATGGGCGTTTGATAAATGAGAAGCCACTCACTACATTAGTTTTGGTTAAAGAACTCGTTACTGTTGAAAAATATTAATCACTGCAGTAATTATCCAATGGAAGGCTCTTACTGATTTGCAGAGTTAAATCCAGGTTGGAACTTTTTTATGACCTGGCAGTGTATATCTTTTTACGTCTACTTATTCTGCCTTTATTGTTTGACTATAGACCTGTACAATTATTTAAATTGCAGTCTGAGTCTCAGTGCCAGTCTGTGCAATTATAAAATCACAAAAGGCTGTGACTTAAAGGTCCATTGTCTGCATGGTGACATTTTGGATTCAGCGGCACAGAGCAGAAAGCTGTGCAGGAGGTGTTCTATGTTCTAGATCCAAAAAAAGCTGCTACATTTTCTTTTTTTTAAAAATTATTATTTCAAAGATTTTGTACTTTTTTAATGCAAACTGAAGTTCATATGTTTGGTCAGAAAAATTACACCTTTCATACAGTCACTACGAACATTTTCCTTCATAACCTAGCAGGCCCTTCTGTTCTTTCTGTCTTTGCTGCCTATTCACGTCCCTGTGAGCTGTAATTGTTGTCTTAGAATTTTCCCCCATATGTCTTATGTACCTGAGACCATCAGACCCCACTAAAAGGGGAGCCAAATTCCCTGTGTGTTCCACTTAATCAGCAGTTAAATATCATTCTGATAATGCTTCAGAACTTGTTTTGATGATATGCCACCATTTCTACAGCCTCTGTATCTATAGTTTTATTATTTTTCATGCTTCTAATATTTTATTTAATGATCTGTTGTGTCTTTAATGTGATGGCAGGTGGTGATTGGAGACAAAGTGGTCCTGAACCCTGTGAATGCTGGTCAGCCTCTTCATGCCAGCACACATCAGCTGGTGGATAATCCAGGGTGCAATGAGGTTTGGCCACATTCTGTTTTTATAGTTGCCTTTCAAAGGGTTTTTTTCATAACACAAAATTAGGCTGGCTTTAAGGTGTAAAAGCATTCACGTTTCCTGTGTATGTCTAACTTGGAAGATGAGGCAAAAAAATAAAACTAAATAAACACTAAATATCCCTTTAACCTTGCCGTTATTATTGCTCTTCTCCTGCTTTGCTGCATTGGTGCCAAGAGATTATACCTCCAGTCAGGTCAGCTGTGATTGTTTTGTTTTTCAGGTGAACTCGGTCAACTGTAACACCAGCTGGAAGATCGTCTTGTTTATGAAATGGAGCGACAATCAGGAGATCATCCTAAAAGGGGTTTGTGGCCATCAAACAGTTTTATTTTATATAATAACGTTTTATTCACTTTCAACACCTCACTTATATCTATAACCTCTGGAATTGTTTACAATTTATAACTGATTAACTCAGTGCAGTCATGTTAGTTCAGGTCAATATGATTTTAAGTGGGCTGGACCAGTAAACTACTAACATAATAACCTATAAATAATGTTGATTCAAAACTTTTCCCCTGGTGTTAGAGTGACAAAATAAACTGACATTACAAAAATATTTAGACCTACAAAGTAAACTTAAAAAAATGTAAATCCATGAACAACCATAAATACCGTATTTTTCTGACTATGTCACACTTTCTTTCCATAGTTTGGCTGGTCCTGCGACATATCAGTGCAACTTACATATGTTAAAATATAGAATTTCACATGTTCTTAAATATGATTTTCATATTGACCAACATGACCAAGGAGTAAACATTACCTACCACCAGAGGGTGCTCTAGGCCTCTGACAACTACCGGTATCTGCTACACTGGTTTGTTCTTCGGTGGTTTCATTCTTCTTTGTTGGTGTTTTTTTTCTGTGGGCCTCCTCCAGAGGACTATTCACTGACATAACCAACCCTACTATCCGCTTATTGACAAGGGAGATCCCCGGACGTATGACCTATGACGTAACCGCGTGAAGCATATGGTCACCGCCCTGTAACTCTCCGCTTGTACATAACCACATAACCACAGCTGCTCTTTAGCTCTGCAGCTTTTGTTAAAGCAACGCCATGTTAGCAGCTGAAAACAGCCATCGGTTAGTTCGGCAAACGAAGACCCAAAAGCTCCTTCCAGGTCTCCCCTGGTGAGATCCATTCCCCACTGACGTAAACCGTACAGTTTAAGAGCTAACCGGCTAACAAACATCTAACTGGCACCCCGTTAGCATTAGCACGCTATCATTCCGGGGCTAGCGTTTACTGTACACGAATCACAAGTATAAACTCCTCCACCCCTCAGCTACTAGAATCAACAGACTAAAGTCTGTGTCTCTAATAAAAACACAGTTGTGAGGCAGATAAAGGATCTAAGGATCGAACATACACCTACGGGACAAACATCTGTGTTCACTGTAATGATATGCATGTATATGATATTACAGTGTGTAATGAGAGCGAGTATGCTCTGCTAGCCAACAAGCATCGTTGATCAAATAGGTTCATAAACGAGTAAACACTTACAACCAACAGTATCACCAAGAACACTATAACACATTATTATAACATGCCGTTCAAGATAAAATGTCTGTTCTTGGTCTCGGATTTTGTAAAATAACGTTCAGAGCTAGCTGCCCCCTGTGCATTCACAGTGCTGTATTCTGCTGTTATAATGGTTTTATTCCTGAAAGACGGTTTAGTATCAGCCCCCGAAATCAACATTCAACTCTATACAGAGACATTTCAGTCTCGCCTTATGTAGCGCTTAGTTTGTGACTAAAACGATGCTAAAAATAAAACAGATTACTGTCCTCAAAGAGCTACCTGTGCGGCTAATGCATTAGTGTTTACTAAACGTTTGACTGATACAACAGACACTACAGTCAAATCCCCTGTTCCAGTTAAGAACAGAATCATTCTTTACCTGTGTAGATGAATAGGGACAACTCCACAGCTGGTTTGATTTCTTAAACTCCTTCGTTCTTTCCATCGGTTAAATAAATGCCAACGTCTATCAGTGTTTTAGTCTGTGCTGTCACTCCCATTTATCTTTCTTCTTTCTTCCGTCTGTGGCCCCCCCCCACACACACACACACAGACACACACACAAAATAAAATTAAAAAAAATGCGACTTATACTCTGGTGCGACTTATAGTCTGAAAAATGCGGTAATCTAAAATTGCTTAAGAAAAATAAATGCAATTTTACCATTATGGTGTCTCAGTTTATCATTTCCACATGTGCGTTACAATTTACAGATTACAGTGGATTTACAAAGGCACAAAACATTTAGTAATGGGCAGAATTGTGTTAAAATTCACAAATTTTTCTCAAGGCATCTGAGGTTGTTCATATTTGCTCAGAATATTCACATTTTCTGTGAAAGAATAGTTTGTAAATGTAAATATTTTAATGTAATCTTAATTTGTTCACACTAAAATGAAAAGGAAAAAATTGTAGTTGTCATTATTTATAGGTTATTATGATAGTATTTTGCTGGTGTGACCTACTTGAGATTGAATTGGGCTCTATGTAGTCCCTGAACTAAAATGATTTTGACACCCCTGACTGTTAATATCTTCAGTATATTTTTATAAATTCATCTGAAGACTGAATCCTTTAGCTGGCTGGTTTTGGTCCATGGGCCATATTATTAACCTGTTTGTCTGCTTTTCATTTATCAGGGTTCCTATGGGGAAAGTCTTAAAAGTCTTGAATTTACAAATATGCATTTAATACCTTTAAAAAGTCTTTTAAAGGTATTAAATCTGATGTGGTTGGTCTTAAGATATGCTGCCCTAAATGTGTTTGCTGTTCTATCCCAATCCCTAAAGGCAGAGGTTTTGTTGACTCTAAATACTGTAGCTAAACACATGTCCTACAATGCTAGACGATGATAGAATCCCCGAGCTGTTTAAATGCATGTTCTCTGAGTCAGATAAAGCTACTGTGTTTACATGTGGTGCTGACAAAACGGCTTACATTGCTAAAGTTGGATTAGCAGTGAATATCAAGACAGAGCTCATTTTTAAAGTGAACAACGGGCCTTTCATTTGAATGTTTGGCTGTGAAATAGGCATTAAATTTGTTCCAAGTAGTGTTAAAAATGTCTGAAAAAGTCTTAAATTCAACTTTATAGAAACCTGTAGGAATCCTGATTATACATTGATATATTGATGTCAGATGAATGAAATCAGTCTATGGTCTGTATAGATTACATAAAGGCTGCACATTATGCTTAGGAATCTACGTCTAAACCAAATTCTCCTTCCAGGGTGATGTGGTCCGGTTATTTCATGCAGAACAGGAGAAATTTCTCACATGTGATGATCACCGGAAAAAACAATATGTATTTCTCCGCACCACTGGACGCCAGTCAGCTACCTCTGCAACCAGCAGCAAAGCCCTATGGGAGATTGAGGTGAGGATGATTTTTTAGACTTCAAGTTGTTGTGATCATGACATTAATTTCTGAACTTTTATGAATTTTTTATCAGTCTGCTCTAGACTTATTGTGAAGACTGTTTATTGTCTTCACATGAGGTATGAATCAGCTGTTAACTAAATGGTGTTTAAGACATCACTACTTTGTGTGTTGGCATCAGGTGGTGCAGCATGATCCATGTCGAGGGGGGGCTGGCTACTGGAACAGTCTGTTCAGGTTCAAACATCTGGCCACTGGACACTACCTGGCTGCAGAGGTAAGTACACTGACATGGATTTGGATTATTTTTTAGGGTTAAACATCTTTTATTTTATCTTTTAAAAAATGTTTAAACTACAATTTTTGTAGGTGAATCCCGAGTATGAAGAAGAGTGCCTGGAGTCTCGCTCCTCAGTAAGTAAGACATAATAAAGAATTATTTCTGTAGTTGTTTATTGTTTGTAAAAAAGGAATTTCATGCACCTTACATTGAAATATCCTTGACATTTGCTTGACATTTGTGTGAAAGAGCTGACTTGATCAACTAATGTGGCTGTGTATGTTGCGTTGACCAGCAGATGGCAGCCTTTCACTATAAACCAAGTCTCCGTCACTACATTTAATTACACTACCCAGAGCATGCTGTAGCTATTCACATCTGCTGAGAAGGCGGTGAACTACCCCTTTGTTTTTGAATTTCCTGTTTAACTACTCCAGTATAAACAACACATATATGGAATGCAGTTACAAAAAGTCGGACCAAACATTTTCTTAAGTGTCCCTTGTGTAGAAATGTAGTTAAAACTCCTATATATTTAATGATTTAATGAAGCTGGTTAGTCATAAGTCATTTCTGGTGACTGTTATTAGTTTATTAAATTCACACTGTGACATTTTTTTCTGGGAAATTCCAACTTACATGAGAAAATGATTAGTTGTTCTTTTTTCCAAAGAAACATCTTTGAAAAGTGATTACTTTATGGACCACATTTACTTGTTGCAGCTGACTATCACTGATCTAGACACACAGATGTCAGTTGTGTGTATGTCAGTTATTTACTCCAAGTGACCCCATTGTGTGTGGTTTTAGGTTTATATTAGCTGCTAATTTCTTATCAGGCCTTTGACCTTTCTCTCCAGATGGACTCGGAGCAAGAAGCCCTGCGAGCACGTTTGAGAAACGTCCAGGATAAAGTCATGTACACACTTGTGTCTGTTCCTGATGGAAATGACATATCTTCCATATTTGAGCTTGACCCTACTACTTTAAGAGGGGGAGACTCACAGGTACCCAGGTAGGAAGGCTGCGACCTTAAAGGGAAATGTTTCAGACTTCATGTATGGATGGTCTGTTCACTGATCTTCTTCTTCTTTTCCTTTTGGCTGTTCCCTTTAGGGATCGCCACAGTGAATCATCTGCCTCTATCTCACCCTATCCTCTGCAATATCTTCTCTCACACCAACTAACTTCATGTCCTCTTTCACCACATCCATAAATCTCCTCTTTGGTCTTCCTCTAGGCCTTCTGCCTGGCGGATCCAACCTCAGCATCCTACTACCAATGTATTCACTATCCTTCCTCTGTACATGTCCAAACCATCTCAATCTAGCCTTTCTGCTTTTGTCTCCAAAACATCTTACATGTGCTGTTCCTCTGATGTACTCTTTCCTGATCCTATCCATCTTTGTCACTCCGAGAACCTCAACATTTTTATTTCTGCTACCTCCAGCTCTGCCTCCTGTCTTTTCCTCAGTGCCACTGTTTCTAAACCAGTGAGGCCATTTGGATTTGTCCTCAGCTTTTGCTAGTCCATTGACTTGGTTTTAGGGTTGCAACTGGATTAGGGTAATAATTAGGTTAATGTTAAAAGGCTTTGTCTTTTTGAGGGAATAGAAAGAACATATGCTTGAATGCATAATTCAGTGTGTGAGCGTAAATGCTTGTAAATGTGAGTGTGTGTGACTTAATGTTTCAGATGATTGTGAACTGTCATGCTCCTATAAGACTCCTAAATCAAATCATTATTCACAGTAATTAATTGCTCAATAAAATTGTTTCTGGTATGACCCATTGGCTTTATGTGAACAGATGTTTCTGTTCATGTGTTTCTGCAATGTGGAGATGGGGTTCTTCCACAGCTGTAAAAAATTACACACACTATTTTGCAGCAAATATTCATCACAACAGCTTTAAAACACTCTAAAAACACCTTTGAGACTCACTGAATTGTTAGCAGTGGTTTTGTGGAATACAGTTAGAAGCATTTTCACTACTACAATTACATTTTTTATTTTGTACAAGAACCTTTATATTTCTGTGTACCATAAACATGTCTGTAACTCTGAGTATTGAAAGATTTTCTGTATATTCCATAATTTGCACAGTGAACTTTTTTTTATGTTTTAAAAGAATGATGTAACCATGTATTAAAATGTGTTTCCAGAAATTCATATGTTCGCCTCAGGCACCTGTGCACCAATACCTGGGTTCACAGCACAAACCAACCCATTGACAAGGAAGAAGAAAAACCTGTCATGCTGCGTGTGAGTGAAAAATAACTGTTGTGTAACAACAACACTAGAAAGCAGTTTCAGCTTGTTTTATAACTTCAAACCCATGCATTAATGGTCCACTAGTAAACAGGGTGCTTGTGCAGGTCTTGAAAGTCTTAAAAGGTATGAAATTCAGTTAAAGTCTGGAATTTTGTGTGTAAGCCTTAATAATGTATAGAAAAAATGTTTTTTGAGCACACTCAAAGGCGTAAGAAAAGCATATAAAAAACTATATATGATTTTTCTAACCAGTCGGTACTGGAATTATTCTAGTAAAACTTTTTTTTAGGTGATATCCATACACTTTTGTGATTTTCATTTGTTTTGTAAAAGTTTCTGTCAGTAAAACATAATGTGCTGTGAATTATATATTCACTCATTCATACATTTACGAAAATGAACTTTTCTATAACGCACAGTTGGTACAATCTCAACTATAAAGTCAGCACGCAAGTATAAAAGTACAGAAAGTCATGGTTTTGGGGGAAAATATGGCAGTTTAGAAAAAGTCTTTTTTTTTTTATTTGGATAAAAAGCAAGTACTCTGAATAAAGCTTAAAATACTAAAAATAACATCTAGTCAACCTCTATATGCATCTTTTTCTCAGTAGTGACTCTGTAATTACAATTCATTAAAAGTTACCAAAGTTTGAATAACTATTTACTAATGCCTCCTGTTGCACTGATGGATGACAAGGTTCTACGTATTTGTTTTACTTGAAGATCGGCACTTCTGCACTCAAAGAGGACAAAGAGGCTTTTGCCATTGTGCCAGTCTCCCCGGCTGAAGTAAGGGATCTGGACTTTGCCAATGATGCCAGCAAAGTTTTAGCGTCCATTGCTGGAAAGCTGGAAAAAGGCACCATCACACAGAATGAAAGGAGGTAAAGTGGGAGCAAAATTGCAAATTTCTAAAACAGAGAAAACCATGTCCTCATGCCTTGTGTATTCGTGTTTTACATGTGCAACCAGAGCGGTCACCAAGCTACTGGAGGACCTGGTGTTTTTTGTGGTGGACATTCCCAACAATGGACAGGATGTTTTAGAAATCATGGTCAACAAACCAAACAGGGAGAGACAGAAACTGATGAGAGAGCAGAATATTCTCAAACAGGTAATGCCGTAATGGATGTTGATCCATGGCCTCCAGGTCTTTCCTTATTTTTCTACATGTTCCTCTGACTTTAACCTGAAAATGTTTGTAAATGTATTCAGATTTTCAAGCTGCTGCAGGCGCCGTTCACTGACAGTGGTGACGGGCCCATGCTGCGACTGGAGGAACTTGCTGACCAGCGTCATGCGCCCTTCAGACACATCTGCCGCCTGTGTTATCGTGTTTTGCGTCACTCTCAGCAGGACTATCGCAAGAATCAGGTACATTTTTTTTTAGGTCTGCGAGTGGTGTTACTGGATGACGTGTTTTGTAAAGTTCACCTGTCTCTTTCTGAAACTACTATCTGCTTATAGAAATTCAGAACCACGGAAGGAAAGTCCACACTATGACATGCTCATATGTGTACTGCCACATCTTTATGTGAATTTTAACAGAATTTTATAACATTGAAAAGGTCCATTTAGGTTCAAATATGCAATAGTTGGACCTTTGCATGCACTTTCTTGCACACAAATAAACAGAGAACTCTTTCCTTTTCAAAGATGACCTATAGATTAATCAACAATAATATTCCACATCAGTTATACCTCACCCCAGAAGAATTACATTCATTCAAAGCTAATCTGTCAGAAATGTGCTTCAGATGTGGTACTGAAGTTAGTTCCTTTCTGCACTGTACCTGGCTGTGTATGAAAATCAGGCCTTTCTGGCATGATATCCTCCACTTGAATCAGGATCACAAGGGTTAATGTTGCAGTGGACCCTGAACTTTCTTTATTGGGGAACTTTACGAGTATTTGCGGTTCGCTAAACAATGCACAACTCAAATTTATGGAAGTTGCTCTATGTGTTGCCAAGAAGTGCATTGTGGTTTGAATCTGATTCACCCTTTCATATTGACAGGTGGTCTTTGGAGATCAATAGTTGCAATCCCCTGGAAAAAATCACTTATTGTCTCAGAAAATGATATAGCACCTTTTTGAAAATTTGGCAGTCATATTTAGAACATATTGGTATATCTGTTACACCAAGTACTTAATGTAGTCGTCTGTATTGACCTTACACATTGACAGGTTTTTGGGTTTTTTTATATGTTTGTACACCTTTTTAATACATAAAACTGAAAATAAAATATTTCAAAAAAAGATGATCTTTGTCTCACAGTTTGAGTATTAGACTTAAGGTTCATTTCACCTTAACTCCTTCCCCCATAAAAACGACATTATACACCCCCCCGTACCCTTAGTGACACGTTTGACACCTCTGTGATTTCACTAAAGAAGTGCTTTGATGACCATTAGAACAGGTTCTGTTTTTGGAAATGTAACAGATGCTGTGATAGGTGGAAGTGACCACAATCATACTACAGCAACCAACAGGATTAAATCATAAATTTTTTTCTTTTCTCTTTATTTCTTCTAAATTTTTCTTATTTATTTTTAATTATTTTTATTTTAAAATTGTTTTTAATTGTTTTTCATTAAAAATTTTTTTTCAATTTTCTTTTGTTTTTTGTTTATTTTTTTGTTTAAAAAAAAAAAAAGTAAAATTATAATAATGATACATTTTCACTGGTTTTTCCCCAAAGTTTGCCAAAGTCATGACGATTGTAGCCACTGGAAAAAGAAACAACACAAAGGAAAAATTAAATGTTTCATGGGTAGAACTAGTAACATATATATGGGTTGTTCCTCGTAGGTGTACAAGAGGGAAAGAGTTAATGGACAACATGACAGAATGAAAGTGTCAGGCCAACGACATTTTTCACAACCACTCTGTGTCATTTCGTCGTGGCTTATGTATGCTCAGGGTGTCCGTCTGTCTGTCTGTCTCACAGGAGTATATAGCCAAACAGTTTCGCTTCATGCAGAAACAGATCGGTTATGATGTCCTGGCAGAGGACACGATCACAGCTCTGCTCCATAACAACCGCAAGCTGCTAGAGAAGCACATCACCGCTGCAGAGATTGACACATTTGTTAGTCTGGTCCGCAAGAACCGTGAGCCCAGGTTTGTGTGTGTCTGTGTCATGTACACATTCATCTGTTAGATGAAATCAAGGGTTTTATATATTCTATTCATCTTTTTCACATCAATGCAAACATAAGTTTACAGTGCAGGTAGAGCGCGCATGGTCTTTTGTGCATCTTCTGTGCAGATTCCTGGACTACCTGTCAGACTTGTGTGTGTCAATGAATAAGTCCATTCCTGTTACACAAGAGCTCATCTGTAATGCAGTTCTGGATCCAGCAAATGCAGACATCCTCATAGAAACTAAGTAAGTCTTTATCTTTAATCACCTCAGCTGTATCTCTGTTCAGTATGTCAAATGTAAGAAGTCTACACAGGTCAAAGGTCAGTAATATTATTTATCCTTTAAGATTTGTATGAAGTTACATTGAACACTAGCTGTTTTTTGTTGCTTTTGAATAAATAAAGCAGGGATCAGAGTTGTTTTTAGAAATTTTGACACTTATTCTCTGAGCTAATACTTAGTTTTTTTTAAATCATTTAAAAATATTTTTTTATTCCATTCTCCCCTTGTAGACTAGTGCTGTCAAGATTTGAGATCGAGGGAGCACCTCTTGGGGAAAACTCTGTGGAGTCAGAGGAGGATGAGGAGGAGGTGTGGTTGTTCTGGAAGGACAGCAATAAAGAGATCCGCAGCAAAAGCATCAGGGAGCTGGCTCAGGATGCAAAGGAGGGCCAGAAGGAGGATCAGGAGGTGATCAGTTACTACAGGTACCTGCTTTGTTTTCAGTGTAGTAATCAAATGTATGGTGAATAATGCTCTTCCCCTCTTTAATTTTCCAAAATGAAAATATTAAAGTTTTTGAATTGGAAAAACAACTTTATTGTTTAGTGTGTTTGTCTGATTTTATGTGTTTGTCTTCTGCTTAAGGTACCAGCTGAACCTGTTTGCCAGGATGTGTTTGGATCGTCAGTATTTAGCGATCAACAAGATCTCTGGCCAGCTGGATGTGGACCTGATCTTGCGATGTATGTCAGATGAAGACCTGCCCTATGACCTACGAGCCTCATTCTGTCGCATGATGCTGCACATGCATGTGGACCGTGATCCTCAGGAACAGGTTACTCCTGTCAAATACGCACGACTCTGGTCTGAGATCCCCTCAGAGATTGCTATTGATGAGTGAGTTAATATTCAACCTAATCTTCACTGTAGAATTGCAAAAATCAAAGATTTTGTGTTGTTTGTCGTTAATTCATTCTTTTGTGTTTAATTTAAGCTATGATAATGATGGGACATCTAAAGATGAAATCAAAGAGCGGTTCTCACAAACTATGGAGTTTGTTGAGAACTACCTGAGAGATGTGGTCTGTCAGAGCTTCCCTTTTGCAGATAAAGAAAAGAACAAGCTGACCTTTGAGGTCAGTCTGATATGGCCTACAGAGCTATAATTATGTTTATCAATGTGTTACATGTAGTGGAGAAATTAGAAAACCTGTCACTTTTTTTTTCACTTTAGGTGGTGAATCTGGCTAGAAACCTAATTTATTTTGGATTCTACAACTTCAGTGACCTCCTGAGGCTTACCAAGATCCTCTTGGCTATTCTTGACTGTGTCCATGTAAGCACTATTTTTCCTTTCAACAAAATGGACAAAGGTGATGAGAGTAAAGGTACGAACATCCAGTGGGAGCAGTGATGGAGCTGTTATCTCATAGATGTAACCTTGACACATTTGTGTGTATGTGCTTGTTTCCAGGAAGTAATGTAATGAGGTCCATTCATGGAGTAGGAGAACTCATGTCCCAAGTTGTCCTGAGAGGAGGGGGCTTTCTTCCTACAACCTCAAGCAACACCAATAGAGACATAGTCAAGACCCAAACGGAACCAGAGAAACAGGACATTCTAGTCATGGACACCAAGCTAAAGATCATTGAGATCCTACAGGTGAAGAATATACTCAAAATGCATGCACATACTGTACATATAGAAGAAGAGTAAACCTTGTATTAATACAATCTAACAATACTTTATATACATTTTGTTGCTAATTCCTTTTGTGTTTTACTAAAGTATGTTTTGAATGCAGAACCTTTGCTTGTACTTTTACTCAAGTAAAACATCTCAATCTTTCCTCCAACACTGTGGATATGCTCTCTATGTTCCTGTTTTGTTTTTCTTCTTGCAGTTCATCTTGAATGTCCGGCTGGACTACAGGATCTCTTGTTTGCTGTCAATCTTTAAGAGGGAGTTTGATGAGAGCAACTCTCAGAGTGACATATCTGTAACTGGAGCAGTGGAAGGGCCAAACAACATGCCAGGTCAGATTCACATATAGCTCCATCTTGTCTGGTCAACAAACACATAGACCAGTCCTTGACTAAACTTAGATTTACTGTGATTTCAGGTGCATTGGATTTTGAGCACATAGAAGAGCAGGCAGAGGGGATATTTGGTGGAAGGTAATAGTAATTCAGGCAGGGTCCCTCTCTTCATGTTTAAACCCAATATGTTCAGGAGCACTGATGATGACAAGATGAAATTGTTGTTTAGTTCAAATGTATATAAATTAGCATTATTTGTTTGTAAAGCCTGGAAAAAGCAGCAGATGTGTTTGTGTAAATAGGTCAGTACATTGTCTTGATTATGTTTAATGTGCCTACTGTCTGGTGTTTTTTATTTATATTTTTGGTGTCTTATAAGCCCATACAAGGGCTGGGCATATTCATATGCAAGACACAATGATAAAAATTCATTCATTCATTTATTCATTCATTCATTCATTCATATTGCAACAAATGGTGATACAGTTCAACTTGGCGCTGATAGCTCTGCTCTTGGGGGATTCTTGATTTTTGCTCAGTGCATGCTGAGCTATTCAGGGAGCCTGCTACAAGAATCCCCTTATACAGTCAATCAGTTTTTATATATAGTACGATATCATCATCTGTGATCAGCTGATCATATGAGTGCATGACTACCGTGCCATGATTTTCTTCTTTGTGTTTTGATATTTAGTGAAGAAAACACCCCACTGGACCTGGATGATCATGGTGGGCGTACTTTCCTGAGGGTTCTTCTCCACTTAACCATGCATGACTACCCTCCTCTGGTGTCCAGAGCTCTCCACTTGCTCTTCAGACACTTCAGTCAGAGGCAGGAGGTCCTGCAGGCTTTTAAGCAGGTATATTAACAACTGATATAGTTAAACATAACAACATTCAAAGTACCAGAGCCACATTTTATTTGACACGTACTTTGACACATACGGGGATGCATTTGCTGCAGAATAGTGCACTGATGGGAACGTTCAAATCACTGTGGAGAGTCTGGTTAGAACTCCTCACCATGAGTATTATTATGAGCTACTGTTGGTGACACATTTTCTCTGTTTAAAAAGAGGTGTCACTAACATCTGCCAAAAATGCCTGTAGTAGCTTAATATTACTATACTTGTTGATATTTTAAGACACTACCATCTACATCAGCCACAAAAAGCCTGAAAACCTACCTGTTCATAGAGAGTTGTGGGTATGGAAATAGTACACTGTCTTATCTCATCATCTCATAGTATTATTTTGACGGCAGGTTTTTATAAGACTGTAGAGGAGCTTTGTAAGGAGCTGCAAGTATTCAGTTTGTCTTGTCATGAATCTTTGGTCTAAACTGGGCCTAAGAGAGAGGTTTTGACCACTTGTTATGGACATTGAGAATAGGGTGTTCTCTTAAAACTAAAGGAGTAAAGAAAACAGTTGATATAAGTATAAAGCACTTGTTCACTTGAATATCTTTAATAAACCCTTAAAGTTATCTATGGAGTTTCTACGGTTCACTCTCTACATAATATTCTGTCTACCCACAAGACTAAAGAATGCATATGCAAGACACTTGATTTTGGAGTTGCACAAAAATGAGACCAATGTCCTCAGACAATTTAAATGTTGCATATTTTCATATTACCACAGTCTTTACAGTCTGTTCAACAAATGGCCTGTTTAACATTCGAAGTAGCATTTGTATGCAACACTTGTATTTTCGTTTGTCTGATCTGTTTGTCATGTTGTACCATCTTTTTGTTCAGGTCCAGCTGCTTGTCACCAGCCAAGATGTGGAAAATTACAAACAAATAAAGTCTGACCTGGACCAGCTGCGCTCTATTGTGGAGAAGTCTGAGCTGTGGGTTTATAAGAGGCAGGGGCCAGATGAGGGCATGGATGCTGGAGAGGGGCTCTCGACTGAACCAGACCATAAAAAGGTGGTGCACATCAAAAGAGCCACAATAGCACTGAAAAACCAAGTCATTTATCTTCAGAAAGCCCTTGTTCTCTAACACACTGTATTCTGTAGGGTGACTCTGGAGGTACTGACAAACCAAAGAAAGCAGAGAGCACTAGCAGTTACAACTACAGGGTGGTGAAAGAGGTATTCACTTTCCACTTCAAACATTACTGCATAAGAAATAATTTTTTCTGTACCTCAAATATCTGTCTTTCTTTCCACCCTGTGTACCTGCAGATCTTGCTGCGTCTCAGCAGGCTGTGTGTCCAAGAAGGTCTGTCAGGAAGAAAGAGCAAGAAACAGCAGCAGAGGCTGCTGAGGAACATGGGGGCTCATGCTGTGGTCCTCGAGCTTCTTCAGATTCCTTATGAAAAGGTATCTGTAGTTCTGAAAAAATGGTTCTCATTTAGAAGCTGTTTTTAGACAAACCATCACATCAGCATTTGTTACTACAGGGGGAAGATCTGCGTATGCAAGATATCATGAAGCTAGCCCATCAGTTCCTTCAGAACTTCTGTGCAGGAAACCAGCAGAACCAAGCACTGCTTCACAAGCACATCAACCTTTTTCTAAACCCAGGGGTGAGCAGAGTTTCCACACTATTTAATATTCTTTATTCATCTCTATACTTAATCTCTCATTTACAGTAGTTTCATGATATTGTCTGTTTTTTCTTGGTACCCCCCTTTTCTCTGATTCAGATTTTAGAAGCTGTCACCATGCAACATATCTTCATGAATAACTTCCAGCTGTGTAGTGAGATCAATGAGCGTGTAGTTCAGCATTTCGTGCACTGCATTGAAACGCATGGCCGTAACGTCCAATACCTCAAGTTCCTTCAGACTATTGTCAAAGCAGAGAATAAGTTCATCAAGAAGTGTCAGGACATCGTCATGGCAGAGGTGATGGAGGTTTTGAATGTGGGAACGGCTTGTTTCTTTCTTTCTTTGATGTAATAAGTAATTATCCTTTTTACAGCTGGTGAACGCTGGTGAAGATGTGTTGGTCTTTTATAATGACCGCGCCTCCTTCCAGACATTGGTCCAGATGATGCGATCTGAGCGTGATCGTATGGATGAGAACAGTCCTCTGATGTATCATATACACCTTGTAGAGCTCCTGGCAGTTTGCACTGAGGGCAAAAATGTCTACACAGAGATTAAGTGTAACTCCCTGTTGCCACTAGATGACATAGTAAGGGTGGTAACTCATGAGGACTGCATCCCAGAGGTGAGATATAGGATTTATCAACTTCTTTATGACAGAAATTAGGAGGCACTGTCTACATACAGGAGTTTAATAAACAAGTCACTATGTTTTTGAATTCCATACTTTTTCATTACTATGTGACAACAATCAAAACAGTATTTTACTAAAGATTGCATTACATTCTTGTGGGACATACTCTTGCTGATTGTGCTGACTGTGTAATAAAAACCTTAACAATCAGTGCTGTTTTAAAATCTTCATTTAGGTATTTTAGTGTAGAAGTGTTAACCAGTAGGTGATTCCCTTCATCATCCACATCTGCCATTAAAATGACACAGATTTGATGTGACTAACATTTGGTTGTTAACATTCCAGGTAAAGATCGCTTATATTAACTTCTTGAACCACTGCTATGTGGACACAGAGGTTGAAATGAAGGAGATCTACACCTCCAACCACATGTGGAAGCTCTTTGAGAACTTCCTGGTTGACATCTGCAGAGTAAGGAACAGCTGATATATGTAAACAACAAATTCAGTCAAAAGGAAAACTACAATCAGTTGTATTGTTTTGGTTACAGGTGTGCAACAACACAAGTGATCGCAAGCATGCCGACACCATTCTGGAGCGCTATGTGACAGAGACAGTCATGAGTATTGTGACCACATTCTTCAGTTCGCCATTCTCGGACCAGAGCACCAGTCTTCAGGTGTGTAACCCATAACCATCGTAAAAGTCCAAAAACACTGTCCAAGTCAAGAGCAGTTGGATCCCAATTATTAATACATGGAATTTTTTTTATTTTTTTTATTTTAAAAGGAGAGAAGGATAAATGTGTCCCTTTTATTACTTTTGTTTCAATCTCTGTGGGGATCTCAGTTACATATAAAGTTGCACTGAGCATTTGTCCTTCCTTGTTGGTCCTTCCGTCTCTTAACAACAATATCTGCTAATCTCTGGTCAATTTTTGTGTCATGCTCTGCTAGATGGCCATCAGAAGGAATGTAAGTATAAAGGAGTATGTTTCCCATGGGATTTTACCCAAATCCTATGAAACACTGAAAAAAAATCCTCATCCTCATTCAAAGCCCAACTTAGATTTTAGTTTTTTCATAGAAACTGCCTCCTTAAATGGTAAAAAAAAAAAAAAAAATTCTGATTAGCATAATTGTGGCTGGTTTTATGATTCTAAACAGCTGGTTCACGTATTTCAGTAGATTCAGAGTGATTCTGCTGTTTATTAATCATGGTTTGGAAATGCCAAGATAAAAACAGTCATGAATAGAGGTCGACAGATATGCTTTTTAAGGTCAGTGGCAATATGATCATTTAGAACCACAGAGACCAATGCATTTGCAATATAAAAGAAAATCTGGAATTAATTTTGGTACTAAAAGTCTGTTAAGCCAACTCATTAATATTTCAACATTTTTTTTATTGTCAGTTTTTTAGGGATTCTAAGTAATAGGTACTGGTGAATAAATGAATTCTGCATGGCATGTAACCAGTCAGACAGTACCAGGAGTAAGACATTGTTCAAGATTCAAGATACAGATAGAGTGTTGACAACTGGCAAATAGAGAGACAGCTGCATCAGAGTCAATGCAGTACATTTTTAATTAAACATATCTGAAGAATAACAATACTGATAGCAGTAAAAATATTGGATCTGATAAATGTACAACAATCATTCGACCCCTACTCATGATTGTGATAACTGTGTATATTGTCCTCTCAAAGACTTTCCTTTGTAGTTATAAATGTTGTTAAAATAATGTCTTTATATAGTTGTACAAATAGACTTCTTTTACAAATATCTCTGAATAAAGTTGGCATAGGCCATTTCTGAGAAAAACTGGTGATATTTGATCTCACCAGCCAAACAAACACCACCCTTCCTTCAGAATCTCTGCTACCCACTTTCATGGAAACACTTTGTGGTTGAACGTCATTGCAATTTTCTTTGCACAAACACAAATGCTCCCTGTTGCCAAACCAGCTGGAGCAGTGTTGTGTCGATCGGTCTGAGCCAACTGTTTTTTTCCCATGTAGAGTCAGGGCTGTGTACAAACACTAGAGTTTTGCTCAATACTCACAAGAAATGGACAGCTAGGAGACCATGAGGTGGTATTTACTGAATCTGACAAAAAGTGTGTTGGATTATAGTATCATAATAAGTCTTAAAAAGATATTAAATAAAAAATAAAAAAAAAAAACCTTTGTGACATGAAAAAGAGCTGTTGGACCTCAGACATTTTCAGGCCTGTTGTACCTTCGTGTTACAGTAATAATCTTTCTGTTATGATATCATAATCAATTTGACTTGTTTTTATTTTCCTACTCCTCTGTAAATCAAGATTTATACATATTTGTTGTTCAGGTACAACATCTATCTCAGAAATGGACACTGATGTATTTGTTATGAAATCCATGACACATCCATATGTTTACTACTTTTGCTGCATGTTTTATTTCTTCATTGCTTGTATTCTCTGCTGCAGGCTTCTCTGTTGGCAGTAATATATCAGGTATTTTTTGCCATGATTCAACAGGAAAGACATACATTTGGGTGGTGGATGTTCTTTTTTTTACCTTTTTATTTATATGTGTGAGATTTTGTGATGAATGTACAAACCACAGGGGAAGTGTATGTGTGTGTGGTGTGATGCTATAATGCAAAGGTTGTGATCCTCATTGTTGGTGCTGTAGACAGACACAGCTCTTTTATGAAGATGAAAGACAACATTATTTACCTCTGTCTCTCAAGATTATAAAAGTCACTGAGATGTATATTTCACAGCTGTTTGATTTTTTTTTTTTTTTTTTCTGTGTTTTCTTCACAGACCAGGCAGCCAGTCTTTGTGCAGCTGTTGCAGGCCGTTTTCAGGGTTTACCACTGTAACTGGTTGATTCCGGTTCAGAAGGGCTCAGTTGAGAGCTGCATTAAGGTCCTATCTGATGTCGGTAAGACTATCATAGCATTAACAAAAAAAAAAAAAGAAGTCTTGCAAGCTATTTATTATTAAAATTAGAGTTAAAACAATGTATACAGATATATTTCAATTCAAACAGATATAAATATTTAGTTTTGTTGAGATATGGAGATTAATATGTGTGAATATCAGTGGGTTTTCTCCTATTTATTTTTTAGGTGTGAAGGGAGTAATTATATGAATTTTATTTTATTTATATGAAATTTATTTACTATTATTGTTTATTTTTCTCTATCTTTCTCTGGTGGGATGATCATTGTTTTGTTAAGGTTATGATTAATTGAGTACTTATGCCTAATGTCAGGAGGTTGAAAAATTGCAATACATGATTTGGGGGAAAGGGGTGGGATTAAATAAGTGTTTACATCTTCCCACTCATTTTCCTATGTGTAGATAACACTAAAACTGTATAAAATATTTGCTTTGTGTCATAGGATGCATTTCTTTTTTTTTTGTTTTGGTTGTTTTCTGTTGATAATTTGTTTCAGGCATTTGATATGTTGGCGATATTGTATTTTATACACTACTCATAAAAAATTAAGGATATCGGGCTTTAGGTGGAATTTTAGGATGAACCTAAAATGCACTATAACCTTTACCGGTGAACTAAATGTGACCTTCTCTAAACTTCTGAATGCACATGTCCAACAGTTCAGTGTTTCAGGACTTTTTACACATCTCTCTGTTCTCGAACAAGGAGGTTGGTTGCAAAAAATTCACAGTAGGTGTTTGATCCATGAGTCAACTAATAAATGTCCTGGTTCAGTTAGAACTGGTATTTAAACAGTCCTCTTCATCATGTTACTTACATTTGGACATGATAATTTCACACACTGACATTATTGATATGGTTGATTGACACATTGACATTTTTTGTTGTGGTATAGCCACCACTATCACTAGTTTTTGTTTCAATAAATTGTTTGTGGTGAGAAAATCACCACTGAATGCTTCTACTTACATGCCCTACTTTCATGATATAATACCACTGTAGCATGAACTTTTGGCATTTTCCATAAATTTCACCCGAAAGCTAAATATAAATATAACTTTTTGTGAGCAGTGAATGTCCAGAACAAGACATCCATTCACATTCATTCACAATCTGTTGTGTAGCCTTTATTTGAAAGCTACTATTTTATTTTATGTTTCCTTACTGCTTTTACTGTTCAGTCCAATCCAATCCAATCCAATCCAATCCAATCCAATCCAATCCAATCCAATCCAATCCAATCCAATCCAATCCAACTTTATTTGTAAAGCACTTTAAAACAACCACAGTGGACCAAATTGCTGTATGGAAGAATAAAGGAAACTAAAATACAATAATAAAATACAAGCATAGATTAAAAGGTCATAAAAAAGCTGTACAATTAAAAGCAATACAAATAAGAACAAAAAACCAATACCAAATAAAACAACAGACTAAAAATAATATGTGAAGAGAAGATTTTTGAGCTAAAATGCATTGGAATTGATTTTTTCCTGTTTGTGCCATAATCAGCCAAAGGCAGAGCGATAGCAATCCCTGTGGACCTGGACAACCAGGTGAACAACCTATTTGTGAAATCCAATAACATCGTCCAGAAGACAGCCATGAGCTGGAGACTTTCTGCTCGAAACGCTGCCCGTAGAGACTCTGTGGTGACCGCATCTCGAGACTACAGGAACATCATTGAGAGGCTGCAGGTACAGCGTGTGTTTGTGTTTATTGTGTTCAGTCAAACAAACATTAAATATATCTTCATCCTGGGTTTTAGGACATCGTGTCAGCTCTCGAGGACCGTCTGCGTCCATTGGTTCAAGCTGAGTTATCAGTACTGGTGGATGTACTCCACAGACCTGAGCTGCTCTTCCCAGAAAACACAGACTCACGCAAGAAGTGTGAGAGCGGCGGCTTTATATGCAAGTAAGAAACACTGGATCAGCTACAAGCAGCCACATCACAGTCTGGTACTAGTTGAGTTTAATTTAGATCAGTTATCAAACATTAAACTTCTGTTCACTAATGCAGGCTGATCAAACACACCAAGCAGCTTCTGGAGGAAAATGAGGAGAGACTGTGCATCAAAGTTCTGCAAACACTACGAGAGATGATGACAAAAGATCGTGGTTATGGAGAGAAGGTAGGAGGAGCCATGGTTGGAGACTTATGGCCACTGTATATTTTCAACTGCATTTAAACTACATATTGTTCATACCATGAATGGAATTTCTAATAAATATAAGTTACTAATTGCCTTGGACTAATTTAATTTTGCTTTTTTGACAGCCTCTAGAATAGTCTGAAATATTCTGTCACAAGGATCCAGGGAATCTTTCACATCTGACAGGCCAATCAATTAAAAAAAAAAAACAAAAAAAAAAACTTAATGGCAAATGCTATATGCACCAAATTATCAGTCTCCAATAATGCTATTTACATTCAAAGCACATCAGCCTATCATCAAATTTTCTTTGCAGTTTATAGTGCTCTATAAAATTGGATTATACCTGCACCCAAAATGCAAAGCCTCCTGGGAGAATGGCTCTCTAACCAGGTTAATGTCATGGAAGAGTCTACTTTAACCCAAACCGGGTTATTTTCCTACACCTAACCAAGTTGTTTTGTGGACTTACTTATTTCATTATGTGCATATTCTGTGTGTGCACTTGAGAATTTCAATAGCATAGCAGCTGTTGTGTGCCTTTTCACACCTGGCTGGAAATAGATACTCTGTGAAGTTATTTACAGAAAACACACTTACCTTTATTTTGAAGGGTAATGAGCCCTTTGAAAGTGCTACAGCCAGATTTTATCCCTCCAGCGAATAAGGCCAGGCAATTGAGCCCTCAGAGGCTTCCCAGTAAACCTTCTCAGCCACTATATACACAACTGTGGGTAATATCACTCATAGATACATTACATTTCCTCTACGCTGCTGAAGTCAATAAGTATTCTCACAGCCTCGACTCACAGAACTAACCTGTCATTGACCTCTGCTTTTACTTCCTCCTGCCTGTGTTGCTATCTAACCCCTTAAACCCTCTGTTTTCTTTCAGCTCAGGGCGTTTGATGATGAGATGGATATGCCTAAGGTTGTTTTTCTTTTTCTTCTCTTCATGTCCTGATTTCTTGGTGTTCCTGTTTGTTATGTCTGCCTCAGACTAGTAGTGATGTTGACTGTTGTTACTGTTGTGTCTGTGTGTTGTAGTCAGCCTGGGTCCTGGTAACTGGTAGTAGCTTTTTCTGTCTTCTACACCTGCTGTACATTATGTCAAAAATGGTGTGCATATGAAAAGAAAATAATGAACAGGAGGGAATGAGAGAGAAATAGGGAGATGTGTGCTGTGGATGATCGCATGTTGCCCATCAGAGATGTGTTATCCTATGATACGAGGTGAGTCACTCGCTGGTTGGGCAAGCTGCCAGTACTGAATTTATATGCTCATGCTGGACATTTACATAGCTTACTTTCTGCAGTTTATTCAATGTAGTCAATAATTAAAGTAGTCTGAGACACGTTCATCTTTAAATATGAATGACTTTTAAATATAGCTTCAGACAGACCACATATATAAAAAGGGTGGCCAAAATATCATGCAAATAAAAACTAAAACAAAAGACAATATTGTAAACAAATTTTAAAAGTACATTAATATTACTGAATTATATGATAATAAGATACTGCTTGTAAAGTACAGTATCCTTTATTACACCCTTGGGGAAATCTGGCAGTAGTGCAACATACAACTGCAATGACATAATATTAATTTAAAAAAGTAAAACGACAAAGACATACTAATAAACTAAATATAACAACTATAAAGAAAACACATGTAAAATTGATTGATTAATTGATTGATTGATTGATTGATTGATTGATTGATTTAGTGACTGATTGATTTATTATGAACGTAAAATGAAATGTAACATATATGTGAACATGTTAAACAGAATAATAATTCAAAAATTAACAATTAAGATGCTCTTAGATACAAAAATAGTTTCATTTCCATGCCCAAAAAGTGGTGAAAAAAATTTATTAATTTATTTAATCCCACCCCTTCTCCATAAAGCATTTATGCATTTAATTGTCTGGAAAAATATAAATAAATAATAAACTGCTCAAAGAAGAAAATATATACATAAACAACAGTGAGTATATGGTGACAATTGATTGCCCTCATCCTTATATCTTGTGAAAAACCTTATCTTATAAGTGTTTTTGAATTGGTTTATATTTGAACATCCTCCCCCCCAATCTATTCCATAATTTAATGCCACACACAGACAGAATAAAATGCCTAGTGCACACCCTCAGAATTTTGAAATTGTCTACCTCTTAAATTATAGCTTTCTTCCCTTCCAGCGAATGTTTTCTGAATATTTCCCTGACTATATTGCATATTCCTCATGAGATAACACGTATAAACAATGTTAAATCAGTAATGCTGTGGCTCAGCAGAGTGGGCTGTGATAACATGTAGAGTAAGTGTGTGCAACTTCAAGTGCAATCAACTGCATGTCAGTTTACCATTATGAGACTCATAGAAGGATGTCCATTAAAATACTAGACTGGACTCTGTGTGCAAAAGGCTTGAATTGGTTGGGTTTTTTTGAGCAGTATAGTATAGTATAGTATAGTATAGTATAGTATAGTATAGTATAGTATAGTATAGTATAAATAGAGAGACAAGAAAGCATAAAATACTTGTTTTTGCATTTTCTGGTTCTAACCTGAAGTTTGTAACAAAGGTCTTGAGTGGATGTGGGTAAAGGAATGCAGAATGAATCAATCAGATGGTGAGGATATTGCAGCCATTAAAAAGAAAACATCAAAATGATGAGCTCATAATAATATCTGGTCCACTGGTTGCCATTCATAGTTTCTGTTAAAAAAGGAAGAGGAAGTTCATAAAAGTATAAAAGCTATAGAGTCAATTCCCTCCTCCTTTTTCTTTTTTATTCTTATGGTCTCCATCAATGATCAGCTCTGTCAGTGGGTGTTTCCCCTGTATGTCCGTTATGCATCAATAGGGGGCACTGTGGCTGTGTGTGTGTGTGTGTGCGCGGTGTAGACGTGTGTATTAAGTGTGGGGCTGTGGCAGTCATTGAGGCTGTGTCCTAGTTTTCCTTGCCTGAGAGCTGCACGATTCCTGGGCCCCTGCCAACTCTGGGCTGAGGTTACATAAGAACCAGGCTTTTTTTCCTGGAACTCAGCCCCTCCGCTGATGTGTGACCTTCAGCAGCAATTGCCAATAAAAGTGTGGAGGAGCTGTTTACCCACACTGCCGTACTGTATGTGTGTATGTGTGTGTTTTTGGTGTTTGTGCTCACCTGTGTGTATTAATGCATGTGTGAGCATGAGCGTAGGTGTTTGTGTGAGGGTGAGAGGGAGCGATGATCCCTAACACACCTGTTAAGTATTGTATCTGTCTGTCTACCCATGAATGCAGCTCTGATGTAAGAGCAGCAGCTGAAAAGAAACTTCTCAACTCTATGACAATTTATGTTCATCGTTTCTTCACTTTTTAGCAATTATATAATTCTACCCGTAGCCTTCTCACATGTAGACAAACACACACCCACTGTGTAAACTTAATGAGTGTTTGCGTAGGTGTGACATGGAGGTGCGTAGCTGTCTCCTTTCCTTTATTGCATTAATAGTAAAGCAGGATGTTTCAGTATGTGAATGAAGAGCTTTAGAGTGCGTATCAGAGACTGGTATATAGTATATAGGTCACATACTGTACATTGTTCTGTTTATAGTATTCTGCAATGCATGATTCAGATTTAGAAAGAGTGAAAGATGCATTTTTGACCCTAATATGTGCATATAGGCCAGTTGCTGAATGTCAGGAGGGCGATTATCAGCTAAATTCATTGCTCTTTGGCTGTCAGACTTATGTAAGAGCCAGAATAGTTCAGAATAAACACTGCAGGGCTTTTACTCTCAGGCTCCCCTCTTAACCTGGCCTCGTGTGTGTGGTCTTGTCAGAGCAGTTATGCAAGCTCTCTGTGTTTGATGGAAGTCATGTTTAATCTATTTCACCACCCTATTTCTTACTCTACTGATGTATAGATTTAGAAGAAAAAATGTTTTTGACTTTGAGATAAAGTCTGGCTCTTATTTTTGTTGATCCAATTGATCTACTACAGTAACTGGGTGCATTACCCAGTCTGGACAAGACAGAAATCCATTTTGCAGTTATGGTAGAAGTAGGTCAGATGCAATAAAAATGACTGTATTTTAATTTCAGGATTCTTTTCTTTCTGCACAAGTAGCTGAATGACATTCACTCAACAACATTTCTATTTCTGTGGTTCTATTTACTAGCTTTAAGACAAATGCTGAAACATGGTGTAGAATAATGAGCGCATCTTTGGTGTGTGTGTGTGTGTGTGTGTGTCTGCATATTGATTTCCTCAAATGTGGAACTAAGAGGTGTGAGACTGATCAGGGGTTTGCCCCGCGGAGTTTCCAGTGCGGTGGAATGCACTACAGTCGAGACGGATGTGGCAGCTGTGAGGGGTTAATCTGTGGTGTCTGTGGTCAGACAAGGGGTGATTAGCTGCACATATCAACCCTGATCAGCATCATACATGGTGGTGTAATGTGGTTACACTGAGGCAACACTGTAGATTTTTGGAAGATGAGGCTATTGTAATGTTTGAGTGTTAAAGACAAATACTACTTAATTTCACCTCTCTATGTAACAGTAGTAAAAAATTAAAAAAAAGCCACTTCCTTCTTATTCTAAGAACTGGGCCCCTCATAAATTTGGTCTTCACTTCCGACATCACCCAGAGTGCCTCAGTGCACCAGAATGGCGGCCTCCAAACTATGACTGATGATTGGGGGGAGTGCCTAGTAAAATCATCTGTCTTCATGAGCAGAGGCATTCCTTTACACGGTGAATATATAGTATTAATAGTGCTTACTGTGTATTTATGTTTGTAAAGAGTTCTGCAGGAACCAACCAGCATGAGTTACCATAATGCAAAAGAGCTGTACATTAATATTATTACAAAATATGTCTGAATCAGGACTACCAATCATATTTTTGTCCCAATTTTGAGCATTGTGTTCAAGAGAAAGCACTCCCACATTGACAAAAAATTAAGTGATATCATGATATACATAAGTGCTGGCATAAATACACAATGCATTTATTTGATGACATTTTATTTGATCTTTTCCCTTTTCTTCTCTCTATTTGTCACGTTTTTTCTTGATGTTGTGTTATATTGTATTTGTCCTCCCGCCTGCAAACTGACAAAAGATTTACACACACTCTTATACTTTTTTCCTCCTTACAACAGTTGATATATATATATTTTAGAGTGTGGATTGTTACTGTAGTGGTAGATTTGGTCTTTTGTCCAGGGAACAGTTAATCCATTCATATGTAGATGCACAATAATATAGCTTTTACTGTAGTTTAAAGTAGTCATATAGAGTAGTTTCAATATGACTCTGACTAATAATATATATACAGGTTTTCTTTTGCCTTGTGATTCTAATGATGCAAAAGAAACAGGAATGATCAATGGATAAAGGCCCCATATTTATTTGCTTGGCTGGTTTGATGGGAAGAGTACTGTTCATCCATTCACCGGACTCATTGTTTACACATATCTTTATTATATCAGTAATAATTATATAATTATTTTCATGTGCTTCATCAGCCAGTAGTTTACATTAATGTTCTGTTAGCTTTGCTCTGTTTTTAATCAGAAAACGGCCATAGTAAAACCACAAATCACTCCTGTTTTCTGTACAGTTTATGTTTACAATAGTTTTGGATAATCCAATAGTTTCAATAGTTTAGAATTATCCAAACAAGGTCAGAAGTGTCACAGTTTAGTCTCAGCCACGGATCAACAAACTGTAAACTTAGTGAACAAAATAACATCACATATATAACTTTGTAACTTCATAAGCGCCATAACAAACAAATCCGGGTCAAAGAAACAAAGTGATTTCAGTATCAAACTCCATGCTTTGCATTAAGAATTGTGTTCACTGGTGAAAACAACGACAGTGCTTCTAGGTTTTACTACTTTCTTTGATTGTGAAAGCTTTTTCATAGCGGTTCTCATCCTAACTTTTCACTTTCTGAGGCTTTGGTCAAAGACCTGCTGGTGTTAGTTTTCTTCATCATGGCAGACTGTCAGAGTTACTCACTACTCCCTCTAGTGGTCACATAAACCCTACAGTGTGGACATACTCAATGCTAATCTTTTTAATCTAATACATTAGCGTCTTTGGCACAACATCAAAGCTCTTTATTCTGAGCACTCTATTAATAAGTTTAGTCATTTTATAGTATTTGAAAATAGAGATACTAAAATCAGCCTGTTTAACATCTTATAGACTCTTTATAAATCATGTTAACCAAAGCTACTTGGCTAATTACAACGTCTAAGCCTCTGTTGCTTTTATCAGATTAAGTCTGGAGACATCAACAAACTGTGTGACCCCAGTTTCACCCTTTCATGCATGAATTATGAGAACCTTAGTCAATATTTTTTCCTGAATTTTTATTCCCTTGTAGACATGGACATACCATGTGTTAAAATTTTTTAATGAACCTATTTTTTTTATGGAATTAAAAAAAAATGTCCACTCAGCTGGGCATCATGTGTTTAATTTTGAAGCAATGAAACATGCATTCAAAACGCAATATCAGAAAGTGATATATTGTGTGAAAACTATGAAATAAAAATATTTTTAATGAAGTTAATCTGATGTTTTCTCACATTTTATCAGACTCTTAATACTAGTTATTACTCAATTCATGGAGATAATATGCAAAAAAAAAATTATGTAAGAAAATGGTTAATTACAGTCTAATAACAATTAGCAATTGGTTTACACTAAAACATGTTTATCAACTAAACTAAACTTTTTGCAACTAAAATAACAAATCCCATGAATATACAGGAGAACAGCTGTAGAATAGCTGTCCACTGTAGTGACCACTGTGCATGAAAGGGTTAATTTCATTTCTATACTGTTAACAATCACATACCAGACTCTTAACCTCTGTAAGATAACCTTTTGATGAATATAGTCAGTAAGAAAACTACATACTAAATTAAAACAGACCCCCAAATAGAGATACCATCCATTCTGCCCTTGACATTGACTGTGTTTAACTGTCAAAGTGTGTGAATCCTCTGTGTGTGTGTGTGTGTGTGTGTGTGTGTGTGTGCGTGCGTGCGTGCGTGTGTGTGTGTGTTGGTGCTCTGTCTCTCTCTTCTCCTGTGTTTTTGGTGACAGATGGCCTCTGTAAGCAGCTCTGTGTCACTAGTTTAGTGGCCTGGTTCCTTTTGGAGTGATTATGTAACTCTAACCCCACTGCTCCTCTCCTCTCTCCTCACCTGCCCCTCCTTAGTGAGTCGTTTTACATAACATCGTATGTGGAGCATTGCCTTTTTTCCCTCTGTGAACACGCACTGTACATGCAGATACTGAATTACAGTATTGGTCTGTAACCTGAATACTTGTTGTTTTGGTAAATATGGGAACACAACAGATCAAATTTTTCTATTTGATCGAACTGATGTGGTCTGCATTTCACTCTTGCTCAGAATTTAGGTCAAAGTGAAAATCGCCTGTTTGTGTTGACTCACCTCTGACTTGAAATACCATTTACTGTAAATCCAGATTTTGTCCTCTGGCATTTTCCACTAATGCTTATGGTAACTTCCACTTGCAAGCATGTATAAGTAATAATATATATAATATATTTCATAATCTACAAAACAAAGATAAATATTCTATTTTGCAATTCAGATATTGAACTCAACTGCAAATAACATTGGACAAATCATTCTTTTTTTATTTTATCGCTGTCAGCACTGTACACATCTCCTGTCTCAGCTCTCTAAAACCTCCACAACCATTAACCCTTCCCTGGTTTCTAACATGGCATGGCTACTTACACTGTGCAAACTTTTGCATGGCCGCTGATAACAGCTGACAAGCTTTATGATCTGGTTATTAACTTAACAGAATGTCTCTTTCTGCACTGCATGTATATTAACCCTGTTTCTATCTATTTGATCACACTCACTGCGCTCAGCAGCTGGATCAGAATCAGCCAGAGAAGCTGTTGGAGGACCAGAAAAGGGTAGGTACTCAGATGAACATGGCGGCCAAAGTAAAACCTCCAACCCATGGTGAGATTTTCCAATTTGCCATATACTTTGAACAGAAAATAACACCAAACATTTCCCTGCTTCTATTTTTTGTGATACTGCTTGAAGTAACATCTAACCAATACGCTCTTAATATAAATAAGCATCTGTTTATTCTTCAGTTAAAAGTCATGCTCACATTGCATCACATATTTCCCTCCCCCTCTTTTCTTGATGTCTCCCGCATTGAAAAGTATAGATCTTTCCATTCTTCTGTAGAGACTGGCTGCAATATCAACAGACTTGAAAAACAGTATTGATTACACCCCATGGTTACATAATATAATTAGTGTCAATCAGGTATTATCAATAACTTTGTAACGAGGAGTTGACATCACTGAACTTTCTTAATCCATGGCTGTGAATCTGTTTTTTACACAAACTAATTGCAACAAATCACCTTTTCATATTGCTAACTGTCATTTCTTTGTCAGATATTTTTCTCAAATTGCAGTTACAGAAATAACTGAATTCTTTCAGCAACTTTGTCTTGTGTTATTATTCAAAGTTGTTGGATTTGCGGTGTCACCCACAACATGGGGCGCATATGTAGATGACATTAACAAAAGCTTAAGAAGATTTTGATTCATGACTCAAGGTAGTATAAAACAAAGAGACCATGGAGTATGATTCATCATATCCATACAATTGATTAACCTAGTGCCAATAGAAGATGTGAATACTCTTTTTCACACCTCCCAGATAAATGAATCCTGACCTTCAGCGAATAGCTATGGCATCACGGCTTACATAATGGCTCTGTCGCCTATCGAGGACCACCCACAGATGACAACAATTTGCACATAATCACGCACAAACACAAAACCCCTTCTCTTTCATTTCCTTCACTTTATTGCATGGGAGGTCTGCAGGTAACTATGGGCTGTAGTTGCCATAACAACAGCAGAGTCGTGCTGCCGACTGCTCAACAGTGGATGAGTCACAATGTGGGAGGGTCAGCCCCAGGTCTGTTTAAGTGAAAACCAGGACCTCACATTGTCACTACAGAGGGACACTGTTGATGATAACAATAACAGTTTTGGCTAAGTGGGTGGTAAATGACAAACCTGCAAGTTTTCCTGCATGAAAATGTGACTGGATATAGTTTTGAACTTAAATATTTAAAATAAATAGTTGATATGTAGAACAGTGTGGTCCTAATGGTAAGCAGGTTATTTTGTTAGAACTGAGGAGGTCCAGTGTCCCTTTTGGAATCAAAGTACAATGTATGACTGATGATGCATATTACTACTGTTATACAACCGCTCCCTTCTCGTCATCACTGACATCACATCATTTCATCCTTTCCTTTTTTTCCTCTCATAGGGCGAGGCACTGAGGCAGATTCTGGTGAACCGTTACTATGGCAACTTCCATCGAAGTAGTGGGCGAAGGGACAGCCTGACATCATTTACCAATGGCCCCCTCAGTCCAGTGGGACATGGTAAAAACCAGTCAGGTGGGGCACTACTGCTAGTCATTTCCAACACCTAAGTTTAGTTCAGCATCAGTGTATTACATAAGGCCATGAAAACACGTCAGCATGTCAAACAGGAATAAAGTTACACTGACCTGTTTACCACGTGTCTTTGCTAAAGAGAAACCAGCAGTGACTACAGTATCAAGGAGCAAAGTCTAGAAACAACTTTTACTTTTTGGTTAGCCAAAATGTTCTCTGCCCCTGAAGTGGTGGTAAAAGCAAGGTTCTTTCAAAGTGTTATGTAAGGATCTATCTGTCTGTCTGGCCATGGTCTGGTTATCAGCTCCAGAGTTGTGCTGTGAGCTGCCCTTTGAGCTTGAACAGCACAACACTGCAATCATCACCTGATAACAAAGACATTGTGTTTTTGTGGTAAGTCAAAATATTAAGAGATGCATCTCTGTTGAGTGTTTCAACCAAGTTACATTCATTAAGTAACATTTTATCAGTATATCAAGTTTTGGGGGACATATTGGTGCCAATGTATATGGTGATGTTCTGTTTTTCATATAAATTTAGCAATGCCATATTAACCCAGTAACTGGATTGCATTCTTATCTGCTATGGCACACATAACAGGATTTGCACATATACTGTAATGTACAGTCACAGAAAAAAAAATATTGGACCACCCTATGTTTTCTTCAATTTCTTGTTCATTTTAATGCCTGATACAACTAAAGGTATATTTGTTTGGACAAAT
>JAPTGZ010000022.1:22493780-22507670 GCA_029814645.1 Fowleria isostigma | reverse complement strand
TGTGGCTACTTGGCCACAGGGATATCCCTTTGGCTGACTGGTTAGCACGTGTGACTTTCACCCGGGAGTCTGGGGTTCAAAGCCCGCCCGGGCCCTCTTCGTCTTGCCACAAACTGATGGGTACTGGCAGGCTAGGTGTGCTCCAGCGTGAGTGGTTGAGGAGGCAAAAACTCGTGTCTGGGAGGAGAGGCAGTCATTGAGAAGGCATATCGGGTGGCCTTGAAGAAATTCTGGCAAACCGTCTGGCGCCTCAGAAGGGGAAGAGCAGTGCACCCCCAACACCATTTACAGTGGAGGCAGGGAACTACTGACCTCAGTTGGGGATGTTGTTGGGTGGTGGTGGGAATACTTTAAGAATCTCAATCCCACTGCCACATCTTCCATGGGAGAAGCAGAGGCTGAGGTCTTAGAGGTGGACTATCACCCAAGCTGAAGTCACTGAGGTGGTTGGCAAGCTCTTCAGTGGCAGGCCACACAAGGTGGATGAGATTTGCCCTGAGTACCTTAAGTCTCTGGATGTGCAAATACTGTCTTGGTTGACACATCTCTGTGACACTGTGTTGCAGTCAGGGACAGTACTTCTGTATTGGCAGACAAGCGTGGTGGTTTCTCTTTTCAAGAAGGGGGACTGGAGGTGTGCTCCAGCGATAGGGGGATCACATTCCTCAGCCTCCTGGGAAAAAAGTCTTTTAGGGTACTGGAGAGGAGGAATCGACTAATAGTCAAACCTTGGATTCAGGAGGAATAATATGATTTTATCACATGCAGAACACTGGACCAGCTCTACACTGTCCATTGGGTGCTCAAGTGATTATGGAAGTTCACCCAATCAATCCACATGTGCTTTGTGGATTTGGAGAAGGCATTCTTGTGGGGGGGTGTTTCAGGAGTTTGAGGTCTGGAGCCCTTTGCTAAGGGCTGTCTGGTGCGTGTATGATCGACGTAGGAGCTTGGTTCGCATTGCCGGCAGTAAGTCGGACCTGTTCCAGATGCATGTTGGCAGGTCTGCCCTTTGTCAACAGTTCATCTCATAATCTTTATTAACAGAATTTCTAGGTGCAGCCAGAGGCCGGAGGGGGTTTGGTTTGGGGGCCACAGAATTTTATTCCTGCTTTTTGAGGATGATGTTATCCTGTTGGCCTCATCATACCTGGAACTTCAAGGTGCACTGAGGTGGTTTTCAGCAAGGTGCAAAGCAAGTGGGATGAGGATTAGCACTTCCATATCCAAGGCAATAGATCTCGACCGGAAAAAGGTGGTCTGCCCTCTACGGGTTGGTGGAGAATCCTTGCCCCTAGTGGAGGAATTCAAGTATCTCAGGGTGTTTTTTATGAGTGAGAGATAAACAAAACATTAGACTGACAGGCAGATCAGTGCAGCGGCTGCAGTCATGTGGTCATTGTATTGGTCTATCATGGTGAAGAAAGGCGAAGCTTTTGATTTACCAGTCAATTTACTTTCCTATGGCTATGAGCTTTGGATCAATATCGAAAGGACAAGATTCTGGAGACAAGCGGTCAAAATGAGTTTCCTCTGTAGGACAGTAGGGCACAGTGTTAGAGATAGGGTGAGGAGCTCCATCACCAGGGAGGAGCTCAGAGTAGAGCCATTGCTCCTCAACATCCACTTAATAAAGCATTTTAAAAATACAGTTTGAAAAAATGATTTTTCCTTCTTTGTAACACAGACACACTAGTGTTTTTGTTCAACTTTGCAGTCAACTTTACTTTTGCCTGTGCTTTGTCGGTATGGAAGGACAAATAACTGATTTCTGTGGAAGCTGGAATGAGAGGAGAAAGTTGAATTGTGACGGGGTGCAGTACCCACCATATTTGGCCTGAGACTGAAAACCTCCAGTGACGGAAGTAGACCCTGGAGTGAAGGAAATACTCGAGCAGAGGTCTTGTGCTGGGGCTCAGAAGCTGAATGTGGAAGGAAGGATTTGGAGATCTGAGATTCATGGCTTGGTTTTGACTTGGCTTTACTGTCTGACATGCTGTTTGGGGGGCCCAGAGAAAAGGAGAGGCTTCGGGGTACAACACTTGCCCCATTGCTACTTAGGCTTAATCCCAAACGTCGTGCTTTTCTCTGAGGTTCAGTGTGTAACACCAGGGGTTGTTCAGGTATCAGACTGCGATGGGGCCTGTAGACACAGGAGCTCATTGGAAACCCTGCTTTCCCGTCAGGCACACTCTTAGGAGATGTCGATTTCAGCTGCCTCTTTTTCTCTCCAATAGCTCTGTTCTCTTTATCTGAATGGCAACAAGCAGACCGTGTGTAGGCCTTATGACCTGATGGTTTACGAGTTGCTTCCACTTCTTTTGTAGACAACTGGTCTGAGCAAAACTCGATGGTGAGAGGTAGACTGGATATGACAGGCTGTTTGAGTAGAGGTCTAGCTCGCCTTATAGGAGCCCCTTCTACCAGCAGGTTCACCCCCACATAGTGAGGAACTTCAACTGCAGCCTGTAATGAGACAAATAAACAAATATCAATATTAATATTATTATAATTATGTGTTATATTATAATTTTTATATTACATTATATTATATTATTATACTATATTATAATTATTATAAACCAATATAAATATTAATATATGTAATATATTAAGATTTGTTTAGAAATATATTTTTGAGAGATCACCTTTACAAAGTTGTGATTTATCTACTTCCACAATTTTTGTTCAGGTATGAATAGGTATACCTACTGTAAAGGTAAATCTTAGTGTTCTTTATGGTTTCTTAATTCCACCTTTTACCTCTTCTAAAATTGACGTCAAGGAGTATTTTACGCTCCGGACAACTTCGTCACACATTGGTAAAATTACTGTGTTGCTTTGACATCCATCTTTTTATTTCCAAAGTTGTAAACAACGGAACAGGTCTTCTTTGAATAAAGAATAAATCACAAAGCAGGACTATGCCCCCTAGTGTCCAAACATATGTAAATTCTTTCATTTTCCTTAATGCTCCTTTTAAATAATGTACAAACATGAAATGGTAGAAATAAAATTCATGAAACTATTAAAAGCTTACTAAAATTGCACTTACATTCCAGCCCCTAATTCTTACTGCTGGGGTGTAACAATTACCAAAATAAAATAAAGTGCTATTTCCAGGTTCACTTTGTAAACAAACATGCATTTTAAAAGCCATGTATTTCAGATAACAAAGCGCAGTTGGAAAACTCAAATTATTTAGTGTATTAAGACCATAGCACATTCTTTTAGCTTTATTTTTCTAGTCATGTGGAGCAGCCAAGAGGGGTTTCCCAGCATGCATTAGGGCAGGGTACATAAGTAAGCAAGTAAGGTTTATTTATACTGTAGAGAACCTTTCACAGACAGAGTGACAGAGTGACAAAGTGTCACTTTGTGACAGAGGTCACAAAGTGCTTTACAGTGCAAAACAAAGTAAAAACAGTTAATAGGGTAGTTACATGTCATGTCTAAACTGTTAGTCAGATTGATTGTACGTTTAAAGATTGTCTATTGCAATTTCATATCATACACTAGGGTGAAAGAGCTATCAGTGGTTAGAGTGCAACAAGTACTTATTTTATAGTATTGTGAAGACGGCAAACACACTAAGACTTATTATAAATTTTTTTTACAATTTCCTCCTTCCTGTGGTGCCCCCCCCGGCAGTTGGCACCCTAGACGGCTGCCTATGCCACGGGCCACCCTTGGGTCTCAGTAATCATCAGTTTTGGCACTGATGGTATGCTCACAGGCTCTAAGAAATGGTATGAACTTTAAAAGATTACCATTAAAAACAGGAACTTCTCTTTGAGGTAGGTTTGAAAGTCTTAGTTGTTAAACAACATCCCTGCAATGTTGTTGTGTTTTAAGATTACTTCACACAGATTAATCATGGTGCCCTTTCCTTGTTTTAAAGCGGAACTTAGCAACATTTTACCATTTTTTTCTTCTTTGCTGTTTTCCGTTCTTCTTTGTTGGTGTTGTATCATTTCTCTGGGCAGACCTCCCCCAAAGGACATTCACTGTTGTAAAACCAATAAACCCTCCCCTATGACCATGTGCAGTTGTGGTCAATGAAACCGGTGACAAGGCAAAAAATAGTGATTGAATTGCTGGAGCGGAACGGGAACTTTAGCCAGGCACTGAAGTTTCAGACATTTGTTTTCACTCCAGATCTCCAGATGTCACAGAACTGGAGCTGCTCAAGCAGCATGGTGCTAATGGCTGCAGACACCCTCTGTTCTTCCATTAGCTGTGTGGCTAACAGAATCTTAGATCACTGATGTGTTGTCGTTATCCGACAATCCCGGTGACCAGGTCCCCCCAGGGGCATCCGTTTCCCCCTGGATTTTACAATGGCTATCTGGGACTTACACCACACAGTTAACTGATCAGCCTAGGCTCAGTCTGCAGCTGTTAGCATCGTGCTAACAGGCTAACATTAGCTGCAGAGCTGAAGAGCACCTCCGCTAACTTTATTTATTTCATGAGCGACTGATCATGCCCGGAGTTCAACTGAACATCTGAGGAAATGTTTTGCTCCTGTTGTTTATTTTTATAATAAGAACTTCATTTTAAATGGCTACTGGGCTTTTGTTGTTCAAAAAGTCTATATGAGAGTCCAGAATGACATGTTTTTTGTATCTGTTATGAGTCCGTGGCATTTTAATTTAGCCATTTGGGGATGAATAAAGACATCTATCCACCCATCTAAGCTGTACAGTGCAAGAGCTAACCGGCTAACAAACAACAGCCCCCACCTTTCACTGCTCCAGCCCCGTTAGCATTAGCATGCTATCATCCCAGAGCTAATGTTTACCGTACATGACTCAAACAAATGTCATCCAACACCAGCTACAACTAGATTCAACTGATAAAAGTCTGAGTCAATGATAAAAACACAGCCCTGAGGCAGACAAAGAATCTAATAAACTGAACAAACATACACCTATGGGACAAACAGCCATGATTACCGTAATGATTTGCATGTATATGATATTACAATATGCTGCTAGCCAACAAGCATCCAGGTATCAATGATAAAATAAGTTCATAAATGAGTAAACACTGTTACAACAATAGCATCATCAAGAACACAAATCTTTGGCTCTGTCATGGTAAACACCTGTGAAGGCATGGCTAGCTTGTGTTTAGTTAGCCATCGGTATGTAACTGGTTGTGTGGTAGTGCCAAAAACAGTGCCGTTTCTCACAATAGACGAGATCTTGCGCCACTGTGACGAGAACTTAGGTGTACTGGGACAGCTTTGAGAAACTGTAAGGTCAATGGAGAGACACTATTAGGACGGCAGAAAGCGTTCGTTAAGCCCAAAACAAGCTATTTACAACCACAATTAATTTGAAACTGTTTAATTAAGGTAAAAATGTTACCAAGTTCTCCTTTAACATAGGGTGTTCCTGTTTAATATCGCATTGTTTGCATTCAAACTGTTGAGTGTTAGGCTGTTTATGAGTTACAACTGTTGGCAAACCGAGTGACTTGTAACTACTGTGTGAGTGTGCTTTGATGCATTACACTTGACTTGTCACTTTGTGTATACTCACACTCTTACAATACCTTTATTTTTGCAGTAGATACATCAATAGCCGTGTCAAGTTCTAAACTGCTGCTTCTTATTCTGATTGCCTCTTGCTTGATCTAGTGGTCATAGATGTGCTGTCATCTGGTCCAATGTTGTCCTGTCCTACATCATCAGGTCCCATGTCGTCCGGTCCAGCATTTCCCTGTTCCACATTTCCTGTCCCATGTTGTACTGTCCCATTTTGTATGGTCCAACATTGACCTGTCCCACATTATCCTGTCCCACGTCGTCTGGTCCAATGTTATCCTGTCCCACATTGTCCTGTCCACGTTGTATGGTCCAGTGTTGTTCTGTCGCATGTTGGCTGGCCCAACATTGTCCTGTCCATTGTTGTCTGGTCCCACATTGTACTGGTACTGCTGCCTTGTCATGATAGTCCACCATCTATAACAAAATTACTTTAATGTTTCTATTTTGGAAGGAACCAATAGATCTGATCAGCCTCTTTCTCAGCTTCTGACAGTAGTTTAAGCACTTCATCATTTGACAGGATAAAGTCATACAAAAGTTTTGAAAACGCATTCAAATACTCATCAACAACATCTGGTAATTCATGTAATTCAGATATTTCATTTATCAGGTAATTTATGATCCATTGATCATACAAGCACTTGAGCACTTATTTTGTTCATTTTTCCAGTTACTTGAGAAAGCTTTTTATATTATTTTACCTGTGCAAATGCCTTTCCAGTCCTTTTTCCATGTACTCTGGTGCCCTCTTGTGACTGTCACCAAAACCGCATGCACTGTCTTTCTCTTTTTCCAAAGTCTCTGACATCTCATTGTCCGCAATTGTTCAGTTTTCCATCATCATCATCCTCATGATCAACATCATCCTCATGATCAACATCATCATCATGATCAACATCATCATCATCATCATCATCATCATCATCTTCCACTTCATCCAGGGCTGGGTTGTGGAGACAAAAGTCTGAGTAGGGATGCCCAGACTTTCTTCTCCCCAGACACTTCCTCCAGCTCTTCTGGAAAAATCCAGAGGTGTTCCCAGGCTAGCCGAGAGACAAAGACCCTCCAGCATGTCCTGGGTCTTCCTTGAGGCCTCCTCAGGGGACATGCTCGGAACACCTCCCCAGAGAGGCGTCCAGGAGACATCCAGAACAGATGACCGAGCCACCTCTGCTGGCCCCTATTGATATGGAGGAGCAACAGCTCTACTCTGAGCTTCTCCCTAGTGACTGAGCTCCTCACCCTATCACTAAGGGTGTGCCCAGCCACCCTACGGAGAAAACTCATTTTGACCTCTTGTATCTGGGATCTTGTCCTTTCACTCATGACCCAAAATTCATGACCATAGATCGGAGTAGGAACATAGATTGACCCCTAAATTGAGAGCTGAGCCAAAAGGCTTCTTCACCACAAAAGACTGATACAACAACTGCATGACTGCAGATGCCGTACTGATCCACCCATCAATCTTGCATTCCATCCTTCCCTCACTCATGAACAAGACCCCAAGATACTTAAACTCCTCCACTTGGAGCAAAGCATCTCCACTGACCCGGAGAGGGGTCACCTTGTCTCTGGTCAAGAACCATGGCCTTGGATTTGAAGGTGCTGATCCTCATCCCACTTGCTTCGTGTTCAGCTGCAAACTGCTCCAGTGCCTGCTGAAGCTCCAGGTTTGATGAGGCCAACAGAACAAAATCATCCACAAAAAGCAGAGTTGAAATCCTGTGGTCAAACTGGACACCCTCCAGCCCTTGGCTGCACCTAGAAATTCTGTCCATAAAGATTAGAAACAGCACTGGTGACAAAAAGCAGCTCCGCCAAAGACCAACATGCACCTGGAACAGGTCCGACACTGCCAGCAATGCGAACCAAGCTCCTACTTTGGTCATCTAGGGACAGAGAGCCCTTTGCAAAGGGCCCCAGACCCCATATTCCTGAAGCACTGACCACAAGGACATGAGGGACGTGGTCGAATGCATTCTCCAAATCCAAAAAACACATGTGGACTGGTTTAACAAGCTCCCATGAACCCTTAAGAATCCAACGGAGAGTGGAAAGTACAGCTGGTCCAGTGTTCTGCAACTGGGATGAAAACCACACTGTTCCTCCTGAATCCGAGGTTTGCCGATTGGTTGATACCTCCTCTCCAGTACCCTGGATAGACCTTCCCCGGGGGGCTGAGGACTGTGATCTCACTATAGTTGGAGCACACCCACTGGTCACCCTTCTTAAAAAAGGGGGATCGCCATCCCAGTGTGCCAATCCATGGGTACTGTCCCGACCACCATGCAGTGTTACAGAGATGTGACAACCAAGACAGTCCCTGCACATCCCAGGACTTAAGGTACTCAGGGCAAATCTCATCCACCCCTATTGCCCTGCCACCGAGGAGCTTGTCAACCACCTCAGTGATTTCAGCTTGTGTGATGGGTGAGTCCACATCTAAGACCTCAATCTCTGCTTTCTCCATGGAAGACAGGTGGCAATGGGATTGAGGAGGTCTTTGAAGTACTCCTCCCACCACCTGACAACGTCCCCAGTTGAGGTCAGCAGCTCTCAGCCTCCATTGTACACAGTGTTGGTGGCGCACTGCTTTCCTCTCCTGAGGTGCAAGATGGTTTGCCAGAATTTCTTCGAGGCCAACCAATAGTCCTCCTCCATGGCCTCCCCAAATTCCTCCCAAACCTAAATTTTTGCCTCCACAGCCACTCAGGCTGTAGTGCACCAGGCCTGCCAGTACCCATCAGCTGCCTCAGGAGTCCCATGAGCCAACACGGCTCAGTAAGACTCTTTCTTCAGTTTGACGGCATCCCTTATTTCTGGTGTCCACCACCAGGTTAGGAGATTACCATCACGACAGGCACCGGAGACCTACGACCACAGCTGTGTGCAGCTGCTTCAACAATGGAGGTGGAGAACATGGTCCACTTGAACTCAATTTCCCTAGCCTCCATTGGAAACTGGGAGAAGCTCTCCTGGAGGCCAGAGCTGAAGACCATGCTGACATCAGGCTCCACCAGACGTTCCCAACAGACCCTCACAACACGTTTTGGGTCTGCCAAGTCTGTGTGGGTTCTGCCTCCACCAGCGGATCCAACTCACCACCAGGTGGTGATCAATTGACAGCTTCACCCCTCTCTTCATCTGGGCATCCAAGACACGCAGCCAGAGGTCAAAGGACAAAGCTGATCATTGAACTCTGGGCTATGGTGTCCTATTCACTTTTCCATAACTTATAATTCAACAGGAGTGCTGATAAAGTAATCCGTGACACAATGCATGCATTGCTACCTAATCAGTGCAATCTAAAAAAAAAGACTTGAACATTATTGTTTCTCTTACATTTCTTCAGTTGTTTTCATTATTTATCAACACTGTAGCTGTAGCAACAGCTATAGCGTTGGTAAATAATGAAAATAACACAACAGAAGAAATGTAAGATAAGCAAAAATGTAGCTGTCGCTGTTGCTTTCTTCCTCCCGCCGGTGCATTTAGGGACGGTTCTGGGCGATGTGGCGCCCGAGGCGAGATATTGATTTGCCCCCCCCCCAGACCTGACACGAAGTTGTCCATAAGTCTGTCCCCACATGTAGCCCCCATCTAGCTCTAGCTAGTAGCTTTGGTTTAACTGCTTAGCCAATGGCCGACTGGATAGCGCACACGGCTGTCAACCAGTAGACTGGGGATTGGTCTCGCTCAAGTCCTCTTCTATTTGTCACCCTTGTATTTGATTAAACTCAAATCCATTTAGCTTTGATGGAAAATTTTACGTGTACTGTGCAAAAACAGAATGGCATTTACAGTAAAAGGGTTTTATCTGTTTGGACTAGACTCCTGCATTGCCCGCAGAGCTGAACGTGCGCTCACTGGATATGTCTTCACTGGATGCATTTGTGGCTGAGACACAGACGATCATTTTTGACCCTGGACAGAAAGGCCATTGTCTGTGACTGCCAAGGTTTAGAATTCATCTCCATCACAGAACTGTCCCTCAATGTAGTGCTGGACCTCATCTTTCTCTAACATCTTCTTCACTTTCATCCTCCCACTCAGTAAACTCATCTCTGTTTCTTTCTTCGGTTTTAGGGTGACACAAGATCGTGTGCGCTATAGTGACAACAGGTGCAAACTTGTTAGAGACCACCCTGCATAAATGAGGACTTTGCATGTGTTTTCATGAACAACAATTGGCAATGGACACAGTGCTCTGAAAATATAGGAGACGCAGCACCAATAAAAACAGTCCGCTATATGGAAGGAAATGGAAACTTGCCAGGGACTCTGAGAGAGAGAGAGAGAGAGACAGAGAGAGAGTTGCATTGTGTTGCTTAAAGGTCAATGTCTCTCCTGCACCCAGGTTGCTAGAGAGACAGCAGGGGCTCGGAACGAGTCCACGCGCAACGTGCACTACGCTGGGCTTCGTTCTCTCTGTGCCTTTGAGTTCAGTCTCCATCTCCACAATTTGTGCTGGAGGAATGATGAACTTACTGCCAATAGATTCTCGCCGGTCTGTGGATCTCTGTGCGTAATGCATCCACAAGGCTGTCAATTTGGAGATAAGGTAATATATGTTTTAATAAATATTTCTTCATTCATTCATAAATGTCTGAGGAGGGTTAAGAGAGTGAAAAACGTTCATTAATGCATGCAAACCTCCTTTGCTTGTCTATTTGAGACGTATTAGATATAGACACAGTCGTCTTCCCCCCCCCTTCCACTGGCACTCCCTCCAGAAGGTGGCACCTTAGGCGGCTGCCAAGTTGGCCCATGCCACGGGCCACCCCTGGGTGCATTCAAAGCCTTGTTTTCTCATTGACCATAGTCATTTTACTTAATGTAGAGGCAAATCTTAGTGTTCTTTATAATTTCTTAATTCTACCTTTTACCTCCTCTAAAATAAATAGACATCAAGGAATATTTTACATGCTAGAAAACTTTGTCACCACACACAGCGGTAAAACAACTGTGTTTATCTGACGTCCATCTTTTTACTTTCAATGTGCGCATGCAAATTTGCAAATATAGTATATATTGTTCATTCACCTGTATTTAAATTCCTTTCCCCACAAGGTTGTAAAGATATTCCTACCTGTTTGTAGATGAGCTGAAAGCCTCCTGTGTAAGCATTAGGATCAGCCCGCCAGTCCAACACCACTCTCAATGTATCTAGCTGCACAGCAGGGCAGAGTTGAGCAGTCACAGTGCTGGAACAGGCCATTGTTGGACTAGCATTTATCTCTAGAAGCCAAGGCCTCAGGTCTCTACCCAACATAAAGTCTGCCCCATAAAGCTCAAAGCTCGCCTTACGGGGCTCCACTAGGTCCTGTGCTGTCTGCAGGGCACGGACCACTGCTTGCTGCATGCCAGGGACCACTACAGACTCCCAGTCTCCTTCAAGGCCCTGGTGTCGCAAAAAAGACCTAAACTGAGTACAGGACCACATATTATCCTCAGGCACGGCTGGATGACGATCACGAGATGGCTGGAAGTGTTTCTGGATAGAGTTGTTGCACAGGTGGACTGAGCTGAGACATACAACAAAGGAAATAAGGTCAGTATTAAATCACAGAAGGTATTCCCTTTGTTTTCCTGGTTGTTTGATTCCTTTTTCCCATCTGTCTGACCTGTCCAGGATTTTAGTTGAGTATGGCTGAGTGGAGAACCGCAGGTAACACTCTCTATAGAACCAGACTGTAAGAGGATTCCAGTCGGTGACGAGGAACCACTGACGGAGGTCAAACTTGGTACCATGGATCAGCAGAGGTCGTTCAAGGTATTTCTGAACCACCCATTTACTCTCCTTCATTAGTGCCCTGTCATTGTCTACAAGTGCTGAAATCTCATCCAGTCGATTCATGCACATAATTCCTAGATGTTAATGTGGAAAAAGCAGACAATTAAGACTCAACAAAATGATTTCAATTTTCATTCTCTAACTTAACAGTTTATAATGCAATTGCAATATAGTGAATTGTTATGTGAATGTAAACCTCACCCCGGCCTCTAGACAGGGCCCCTGGTTTGATGATCCAGATATTATTTACTCCATCTGTGTGTAGTTGAGGACAAACCTCCTGCAATCTTGTTAGCATGGCCTGGCATCGATCCACATAAGCACTGCTACCCCTGATCAACACACCGTCACTACACACAAACAAGAATGTATTCCAGTTGAGAAATGGCAGTTATCAGCCCAATGGAAACAAATAAAAAGGAATTTATGTCCTGTTTGTTTCAATTTGCAGTAATTCCTTATGTGCAGAGCAAATGGCATTAGTAAACTAAACACTGCTCCATTATTCTCTATTAGCAAAACACAAAACAGTTGGCTATATCAGTGTCTAATGCACTGCCTGGCCAAAAGAAACTCCTCACCAGGATTTAACTCAGCAAGTAAGATCAGTGCAGTGATAACTGTTTCATCTACAACAAGTTCTTAAACTCTTACTCATGCAGTGAGGAGCTTCTTGTTTCTTAAACAACCATCTGTTTGATAGAGAGAATAAAGATTGGAATGTGTTTCAATAGAAAAAGGTCATAATAAGTCCAGATTGACCCTGTTCCAGAGTGATGGATGTAAGAGAAGAAAAGTTAATGAAATGATTACCCATCATGCCTAGTACCTACAGCGCTAGCCTTATGATCTGGGGTTGGATCAGTTGGTCAGGTCTAGGTTTAGCAATGTTATGTGTCCAAAAAATTGTGGAAATAAATGTGTAGATATATAAGCTTATTAAAACAATGCCACTGCAAATGCCTTCTGTTATCAAAGCTAAAGGCTAAGTAAGAGTATGATTAAATGTTTCAGTATTTGAACTGTGTACATTGCCAAATGGTGCAGTTTTTAGTCTATGGTGTGATATTAGGTATGAGACTTCAAAGTGTATGAATAATGATATATGTACTCAATAAATGTAGTGATGATAAGGCAATTCTCCTACACTCAGGAAGCTGTAAAAAATGATACTCACTGAACAACCATGTAGTATTCTTGCAGAAACTCTGCCCACTGTTGTTCCTCCACAGAAGGGGATTTTTCCAAATCAATATCACCATGCTCTAAAACGTTGAGAAACTCTTGGCACACATGTAAAGCTGTGTCAATTATCCTTGGACCCACAATTTGATGCTCTGCATACCCCAACTCTGTCAAAAGAAGGTTGTTGGTTTTTTTTTTACAATTGTTATTTTCTCATTGTGTCACCCTTCACATTATGACTAATAGTGGGTTGAAATATTACCCTTGAATACGCTATTTTTGGCTTTTTGCTCTTCATCCTTAGTTCTGTCTTTCCCCTGTCTACTTGTTTCAACCACATGCTGCAGCAGGCTGGTGCAAGCTGTTCTCCTGAAGTCCTCTGCAGAGCAAGACAACAGGACAGGAGGCACAAAGGGCAGAGAGTTTTCTTGAAGGTATTATATTATGTTCAGGTTTACATTTGCAATGTCATGTCTTCCCTTTTTTTGATAGAACATTTTAACTATGTGTTCACTGAGTCATGCAGCAGACCTTTGAATGCATGCTTTTCATCCTCTGCCCCAAGTCTGTAGCATCTTGGAAAGAACGTGTCAGGATCTGCTGAATCAAACCACTGAAGATTGCGCAAATTCACACAGAGCCCAACCTGCAACAAAGAAATGACATACAGTACAAGAAAAACTATGGGTCAAACAGAGGTGTCAAGTAACAAAGTACAAATAGTTTATTACCTCACGGAAGTAGACATTTTGACTATCTATACTTTACTGGAGTAATTATTCTTCAGCTGACTTTTTACTTCATACATTTTCACGCAATTATCTGTACTTTCTACTCCTTACATTTTAAAAATAGCCTTGTTTGTCCTATTTCATTTTAGCTTGCCATCTTTCAAATCAAACAATACAATCCAGATAAATGGCGTCATCCGGATAGAATAAATTTGATTGTGGTTGGATGAGAAGCATATACATATACCATTCCACCACCCTATTGGGTTTTTATACAATCCATCCACCTGACTTTTTGCACCATTCCAACACTTACATTCAACTAGTCTTCATATCTTTGGCTCCATGAAACACATGTTAATGGTCATATGTGTACTACTGAGTATTAACACATGTTAATGTTCAGTAGTATACATATATGATTCTTCAGTACATTTGCATTGGACTAAAAGGTATTGATTTTACAATGGGCATATATGCGGCTGAACTGGGTAGCCTCGTGCGTCCCACATTTTTCAACATTAACATCTTGATATAACATTCTAATCATATAATCAGGGATGGTGCACTCTATAGGCCCCTGTGAGTTTTTGTCCTAATGCCCCCCCCACACCCCCCAC
>JAPTGZ010000022.1:22455062-22477940 GCA_029814645.1 Fowleria isostigma | reverse complement strand
CCTCCACTTGAGGCAGGACCTCCTCTCCAACCCGGAGTGGGCACTCTACCCTTTTCCGGCTGAGAACCATGGCCTCATAGATACCAGAGATACTTGAACTCCTCTACTTGGGGCAAGGACTCTCCACTGACCCAAAGAGGGAAGGCCACCTTTTTCCGGTCGAGAACCATGGCTTCAGATTTGGAGGTGCTGATCTTCATCCCACTCACCTAAAACTCGGCTGCAAACCGCCCCAGTGCACATTGAAAGTCCAAGTTCAATGAGGCCAACAGGACAACATCATCTGCAAAAAGCAGAGATGAAATCATGTGGTCTCCAAACTGGACCCCCTCCGGCCCCTGACTGCACCTAGAAATTTTGTCCATAAAGATCATAAACAGAACCGGTGACAAAGGGCAGCCCTGCCGAAGATCAACATGCACCGGGAACAGGTCTGATTACTGCCGGCAAAGCGAACCAAGCTCCTGCTTCGGTCATACAGGACCAGACAGCCCTTAACAAAGGACCCTGCCTCCCATACGTTGGTTCATTTATTTGTGCATTTTGACCCTAATAGTTTATAAAGTTTGAAAGTGAACCTTCAGGTGCTGCAGAGTTCTCTTTATATTCATTTTGGCAAAAATCCAGTGGATTTCTACAACCTGTTTTAATTCCGTCTTAATTTGTTACATCCATAACTAGTTGAGTCCCAACATTTGCACATATAAGGTCAAGACTTCCGATGAACAGTTCTCCGAGTACACCACAATTGTTTGTCAGCAGCAGCAGTGTTAGTCCATACTGGGAATATGTTCAAACTTAAAGCCAAGTAGCTAAAATGTTCAGTTGGTGGTGGTGAATGGCACAGACTGGCATGGTCAACAACCTGGGGGGGGGGGTTGTGAAGTGGCTCATTTGCATTTAAAGGGCCAAAACAACTTTTCTAATGTCATTACTGAGAAATAAGGTTGATGATGGACCTGTGGAGTTGAATCACTGAACAATTCAGACCCAAGCATAGCATTTACAGTTTATGTAGACCCCAGGAAAATATTTTAAAATGAATAATTACATATAAAAAAGCAATATATCACTATTTTAAATAAACCCCAACAACAAACATCTCCTCTTTGGTCTGTTCTGTGTGACATGTTATGGTTTGTTCAGATGCTCCTGTATACTTTTAGGGAGGAGAGGCTTTTTCTTGGCAACCCTTCCAAACAAGCCAGAACAATCCACATGTGTTCAGTCTAACAGTCCTTGACTTTGACCTTTAATGCTTTACCTACTAACTACCAAACATACAAACCATGTAGGGTCTTTGCCATTTCTTTAACCATTACACAATCTGACCTTGAGGTGAATTTTCTGCCAGGGGAATATTTTCCTCGTGAATAATCTTTTTTGCTGTAGAATGACAGACTTCAAATGATCATGATCAATCGGTATGCCTCTGATTGATCTGATTGATCATGCGCCCTGGCTATTTGGCCAAGGGGATATCACTTTGGCCGACTGGTTAGCGCGCATGACTATCACCCGGGAATCTTGGATTCGAAGTCCGCCCGGGCCCTCTTCTGTCCATGCCACAATCCTGTGCTTCACGCAGGCTGCCACACAATTAGGTATCCATGGACCCACTCTTAGTGCTACATGGATTCTGCCAACAACACCAAGATGTGGCAGCCGAGGGGTCGGTACAGATGAGTAGAGGGGCTACTGGTTCCCCACTAACCCAACTTTAATTCTATAATTGTGTCAACGCCAGAATATGGCAAGGACGAAGAGGGCCTGGGTGGGCTTCGAACCCCAGACTCCCGGGTGAGAGTCATGCGCGCTAATCAGTTGGCCAAAAGACTATTGTCTTGGCCAGGTAGCCAGAGCATGATCAGTCGGAGGCATAGTGACAGGACCGTCACTGTCACAACCTGTTGAAGCAGTAAGGATGTACTAAATATGGTGCTCCTCCATTTTGATAAAATTTTTGTACATAAAAAATGTCACAGCACCATCTGTTGTATGTTATTGTACAGGTGAGGCTAGATTGAGATAATTGTAGAACACATCCTCGCAGGTAAGGATTCAAAGAGGGTGTACTTTCTTTTTCTCATTACTGTATTATTAGTTGTACTATTGTATAATTTGCAAGAGTGCTTAATGCTAGGAATCAAAGTATTGTTAAAGTCAGTCATTGGATTCAAAATGTTTGTATTATTTTAAAGCTAAGTAATAGAATCAACATTTCTATTAGTTTCCAGTTTTATTGCTTCATGTTGCTATTTTTTAATAATGGATAATAAGTACAAGAAGTATGACAACAATAATATGACACTGGAGTTGGCAACCTTCTTCTTTTGTATATAAAATTTTATTGGAATATCCTATGTGTAGTATGTCACAAAATCTTAGGTTTACGACATTTAATTATTACAGCGAAGTTCCACAGCAGCAAAACAAGGTTCTGTCTCTGCTTCTGTGGCCTTTAGGTATCCACATAACTGTATTAGCATATTCATTTTGAAGCAGTGGCATTTAGTGTATTAATTATTTTTAAAGAGTTGGCGCCAGTTTTTGCCAAATGGTGTCTTCAACTTTTGCCAATTCTGGATCCTTCGCATCACACAGTCAAAGAAACACATCCAGCACATACAGATTATGTATTCATATAGAGTGGGAGGAAGCTCTAAGCATCAATTACATGTGAGCTGCATTTGTCCAATGTGTGTGTCCAGATAGAGGTTGGTCAAACATATCTCTATATTGCTGATGGCAAATATCACAGCTTAATAATGATTTACTTTCAGGTCCAAACTGGTGCGGCACATGTAATTATAGGTTTACCTGTGCACACAACAATGACAATAGTCTGTCATGCATTTCATTTCATGCATTCAATCAGCATGTGCTCTTGCTATTGAATATACTGTAACAGCTGCATCACACCTTTTACATCTCTCATATAACCTCATTTCAAACAGTAAACACTCTGTATAACAAAGCAATTGTAAATGTACAATGCAGCACAAATCAGTAACATTTACATAACACTATCTCAGAAACCATAAAAACATATTTGATAATAGACAGTGGATTTCTACTTAGGTTTGTCTGCTACGTCTTCAGTGGTATTTATTTAATGACAAACTATATGGTGAACGCAGCCAAAAACTAGTCCAGTTCATTCTGCAAATCTGACTCCTAGGGATCTCTCAGGTATTTGTGGTATTTTTGCAGAACTCCCATATTTAACTACAGTATTAATTGTTTTTTAGTATTGACATTTTTTGATAACAGCGTGTACATATGTGATTCTATCTTTTTCCATTTACCTAGAGGCATGTGTCCATCATCCATCCTGCAAAGAACAAAGTGGCGAGTTAAGCCACGCGGCACCACAGAACTGATTAATTAATTAATACTTTGCTGTAGTGGTAAACATATTGTTTCATGGTTTCAACAGCATGTGGGAGGCTATTGGAGATTAGAAATGAGGTTTTACTGTTTACATAACAGATACTGTTTATTTAGACACTGCAGCAGTACAGTAATGCCAGAGCTCCGGGGATTCCAGCATTGTTCATTATTATAGGACCAACACACAATGGGTAGGACACACAAAAAGAAACGGCACTGTTTCTGAGAATGCCTTGACATAAGAATAGTAAAATACAACCATATCCTGCAGCATTACACCAACAGCCGCACCACTGATGGACATGCCACTCTGCTAATTTAATTTAATTTGATTTGATTTCACCCGGATAGTAGAGCCTGGCACATTCTCCAACTGACTCATACCGTGTTAACCTCTAGCATGTGTGTGTTTATATATGAGAGTGAACATGCCCGTCTGTCCTTCCCTCTGTGTCTGTGCCAGACAGTCTGAGAATAGATTGTCTGCAATTTGATGCTCATCTTTGCAAAGCTGCTGCAGGTTTTGTCAATTAGTGACTCGATGACAGTGTCAGTAACTCCTCTTTGAAAGCATACTTCCAGACACATTGACCTCTGAGGTTTCCTTTCATAGACTGAATTTGAAAAGCTGAAAGTGCTCAACATAACAATGCTTTACCATAAGCACATGAGCTGTTGACAAAAGGGAGAGAAAATGGTACTTATATAATGTGATGATGGTTATTATCTGTATTGAATATTACTTAAAAGAAGAGTAAACATCATATTTACATATACCTTTTGTGTATCTGTGTTTTGTGTTGTTCAGAGGCCAGATGAGGAGGTGGTTGTGGACCAGGGAGGGACTAGTTCAGTATCAAACATCCACTATGAGAAAGAAGAACTAGAAGGTGAGTATTTTGCACCTCTTTGTTTTAATTGTCAACTTTAAACAGCACAGATTAAAATGCTGTGTTGCTTTACCTTGGCTCTTCCAATTTTCTCAGTGTTCTTCAATAATGTACAAACTGTCTGGAACTGATTCATTCACTGTGGATTATGCCCAATCTATTTTATACCAGATCAATCACAACTTGGGGCGGGTGTTTTACAATGTGTCATACTCACCGACTTCTTTTTGCTGTGAGTCAAAGTCAGTTCCAAGTCCGCAAATCTCTTCACAACTGTTGTCAGCTGTGTGATTCAAAAATAAGGATTGAATTACAGATTACACCCAGTATTCTTAAATTTCTCTTACAAAAGCGTCACATCTGTCTTATCTGTGATTGGTTTACTCCCACTTTAATATAGACTCTAGCCCTGTGATTCCAGATGGATTTCTTATTAAGAAAGACGGACAGGGTGTAAACTGTAATACAATTCTTACTTTTTTAATCGAACAACGACAACAGTTGTAAAGAGATTTGTAGACTTGGAACTGACTCTGACTCATGACCAAAAGAAGTCAGTGCATATGACGGATTGGAAAACGCCCGCTCCTAAGACTTGTGATTGGCCTGGTATAAAATAGATCAGGCATAATTCACAGTGAATGGAAGCGTTCCAGAAGTTTGCTCAGTATTGAATACACTGAGAAAACGGGATGGCTGGCCAGTCTAGTGCTGCTCTGAACTGGCTCAAACTTTCACCCATTCCCACAACTAACTACAACACAATCACTGAGTTACTATAAAAGATGAGAAGTGATTGGAAGGGGAAGCAACATGATTTTAAACCACGGTGATGAAATTGACTTAATGTTAATTTACCTTTTGATCACATCCTCTGCATGAATCTGTATCTTTTCCCTCCTTCCTAAAGACCATCAAACAGAAATATCATTGTCTTAGGCATTTGCATTAAGAGTAAAGTTATAGCCTCAAAACATTTCTTTTCCTTGGCACAGTTAAAAGTCACTTTTCCATGGCGTGAGCACAGTAAACAGTGCTCCTTGCACCCGCCAAGCAATCCATGAGACCGGCGACCTTCACGCCTGCAGTTTGCCATCGGCAGGAGAAACTGTTATCCCACTCATCCACATGCTCGCCAATTCTGACTCCAACTCAGACATGAATGATATTTGTGAACACAATGATTTGCATGCATTTCTCATCTAAAATACAAATACTGACTTATTTACATAAAATGTTTCCACCTAAAAAGCAGTAAAACAGAACTCTGAAATCCCAACCAACTTTCTTACAGTAAATACAATATCCTATAGAGTTAATTGAATTACACAGCCAGGCGAGCTGAGCCTGCGCATTTGTCAGCTGATCTCCTACTTATACATTATAAAAGTTCAGTGAGACCAAACAGTGTGAGTGCAAAGGTTTTTTTTTTTGTTTTTTTTCCCTTTTGGATGACTGAGCAGTTTCTATCATACTTTTGTCTGTCATACTGTGTGTGTGGTGCAATTTCCAGTGATGAGTCGTTTTGAGGACAGGGGGTGTTATGTTTTTGTCTGGTGGAGCTGAATAGAACTGGACATTAATAATGGATGTCCATCCATCCAGAGCAGGCTTTAGGGGACAATCAGTCTTCAAGGTAGTGTGTGTGTGTGCGTGTGTGTGTGTGTATGTGTGTGTGTGTGTGCATAACAAATTTATTTGGGGTGCAACTACAATACAAAAAGCTATTGAACAACAGCTGAATTTTCTATCCCTGAGCATGTTTTTCTCCAGCGGGAAAGTGTTAACAAGTCTAGTGCCTCATACAAACATGAACATGTTGCTTGCTGATTTTTTTTTCTTAAATTGATATTCTTGTTACTTCAGTCCTGTGTTTCATTTTCTTTTAGAACTGCTTTCATGCTCCTGCAAAATGCTGTTCTTCCACAGTTTGTTGCATTCGTCACAGAGTGTACTGAAGATAATTAATGTTGGCAGTATTGGAGACAATAATGGACATAAAGCAGTGTGGTTCCCATTTCTCCCCCTGGAGCTTTAGCCCAGTACCTCACCTTTAGTTTAATGGCTGTCACTTTCAGTCATCCTTTAACTGTGTAAGCTGTGAGGCCACAGTGTACCCCATTTATCTGCTTTCACACGTCTCTTTTTATTTCATTAATAAAGTCTGTCACAGTTACAGTATAATCATTTTGAGTCTTGTTATCTGAGAGGCTAAATTAAATTGTAAATGTGGACAATATTACAAAAACATGAAATGTACTGTTAAATGTAGCAGATAGAAGCATTCTCTGAAAGCAAATGAAGGACACAAAACTTTTCAGTGACAGTGACAAAAAAAAAAAAAAGAATTAGATAAACCCAACTGCCACAATATCCCAATCACTGTCACTGTATAGAGAAGTTTATTCTTGGTTGTTGCCAAGAAACCAAAACTAAAGAATGTATTCAATACCACATCAAAGAAAAATACTGCTTTGGTAAAGGAACCTTGATCCTCTCTTATGGCCAAAGAGAAACATTTTGAAGCATATAAAACAACTTACATTCATTATATTTATGATGAAACTTTTAGGAATGGCAATACATCATGTTTTAACACATGATATGTAGCGTCAGATGCTTTGTTTTTACTAACTGACTTGAAGAAATAAATGTGTGCAGTTTAAGAGAGCCTGAAGCAGAGCTAGGCTTATTCTTTGATAGAATGGAGTTAGGGTATACTTAATTACTTTGTGCTTTTTAAGATAGAGTTCCAAAACTGTTTACAACCTTTACAGTCATTCATCGTGTGATTATATTTTATTGTTCATTTAGTGCTCTGTCACAATATAAAAGTAATTGCATGCGGCCTATTTATAAATGGAATGAATTCAGTTTTAACATGTCTGTGTGTCATAATGTCCCCTGGTGAGTTGATGAGTGTTTATTAAAGCTGCTTCTCTTTCAGGCCACAGGACTCTGTTTGTGGGAGTTCGAATGCCCAGACAGAGCCACCGTCACCACAAGACCCACAGCTCTCGACACCGCAAGAGAGACAGAAGGGCAGGAAGCATTGCAACACAACAGAGCGAAGGAACTGAGAAATCAGCCAGTCACGGTAACCAAAGAAACACACACAGACGCAGAACCTCAACTCTCCTCCTGTTCTTTTTTACGATACAATTCAAACGCCAACCTCATAAATGAACCAAGAAATGAGAGAAAAAAAAAAAAAAAGCCAAATAATTGTCTTAAATAGATGTGTTTTTTTCCACTTCAACATCAACTGTTTAATTTTCTACTGGAGTTCAAGGCAATACTAAATCAGATGATAGTACGGTATATGAAATTTTCTACTTGAAAAGTGAATAAACATACAAATACATTCATGAACAAACAGTGAAGGAGTAATATATGTTAAATGGTAATATAAAGGTGATTCAAAAACATATTAATATCATGGTATATTTCAATACTATTCAAGTAATCCATCTAGAAATACATTGGTGACCATCAAATTACGGTGTCAGGCACATTCCTCTTTTTATTCTTATTAATACACATCGATAATCAACTTTGACCAAGTTCACTGATTACATACTGAGTCCCGGTCACACTTTATCTATCAATAAATCACATTGTCAGACAGTCATTTCATGAGAAGAGGTACAAATATTTTATTCCAACTGTACGGGAAACAGTCAAAATACAGTCAAAAGTTGTGTTTATTAGGTCTCGAGTTGAACTTTTATAAAATAAATTTCTCATGTACAACCAAACACCTTGTAATCTTGTAATGACAGAACTATTCTATTCTATTCTATTGTAATTTTAGCAACAACATAAATTCAAGATATAAATGATCACTTTTTTGATGGTAGATTAGTCAAAAGGTTTAACCCTGTCTAGTGAAAAATGAGCAGTTGAGGATCAGAATAAAAAAAAAATAATAATAATAATAATGATGAAATTCGGCTTCAAGTGCCAAACTTTACCAATTTTACCGACTGACTTAAAAGACTAGAAAGTCTTATTAACTTAATAGAAATTCATTATTATTATTTTTCAAGAAAATCTAATGTAGTTGAGTTTATACGGTTGACTTAGGTGATGTTATGTTTCAATGATTATCATAATAAATTAAAGGTGGATTTTTGGTTCTGAGAGAAAGCTGAAGATAGGTGGTAGATGGTTGTTTGTTGTTTAGATTGTTTTTATAAGAGGTTGAAAAATCAAAACAGAGTACTAAATGAAAAAATTGTTCAATGTGAAAATGTGCTTGAAGTAAAATTAGATAAAACAATGAACTTAGAAACATTTTTCGCCGTATTTGACAAAGTAAATGATCTCCAAGGAAAATTCACACAATACACTTTCAAAGTAAACAGTACAGTGCAAATGCCCTGAACAAACATTAGTTCTGTTGTTTTAGTAAAATTCTAATGGCCACATATATGTGTTTGTCAGTCTCTGTATTAAGATACAGTCTGGATATATAGTATGTAAAGTATGTAAAGCATTAAAACGGGGAAAAAAAACAGCCATTATAAACCAGTGGTCATATTTAGTGTATCTTTCCTTTGCATTTAGCATGTCTTTAACTCATTTGTTCAGACAGTATCAGATGTATTAGATTAATTATCTGATGGTTTATGCCACGTTTCATCCAACACATGTCAGATGTTTCTGTTTGTGTTGCTTTTTTTCATGGGGTCGGGGTCACCCTAGTGTGTTTTTCTGTGTGTCATAGTCCCTTGTGCTTTCTTGTCCTCTCAAGAAAAGAGAATGAGAAATAAATGAGAATACACACAGTACTGTATATATACTGTATAACATGAAATTATGTTACAGCAGTTGTCAATATTGTGCTATTGTTCCACCCGGTTTAATGGAATAACCCACACGCAGACTTTTGCATCCATTTGCCCAGAGAGTGGGTGTAAAACAGAGCCTGTCAATACTGTAGGCAGTTCACACATGCACATATGCAGAAACACAGACAAAGCCCTGAAGGCTGAAATCGACAAGTCCGCTAATTAGCTTCCAATGAGCAAGACCCAGTCAGTACATGGCATGTGTGTGTAGGTAGACTGGGTATGTTTTTTTGCTATCATCTGTGCCTGTATTCAATTAAAGCCATGCAATGAAGGAGTGAAAGTTATTTTGAGAAACACAGTTCATTTGTCCGCCCTCCTTCACTTCCTTTCACTTGATCAGATACTCCGTCCCAGCGGGTCCAGTTCATTTTGGGCACAGAGGAGGATGCTGAACATGTGGCCCATGAGCTGTTCACTGAGCTGGATGAGATCTGTGTGAAGGATGGCAAGGATGCTGAGTGGAAGGAAACAGCCAGGTCAGTATCCCCTTTGGGAACGGTTACAAACAGTGCTTGGCAATAAAACCTCTGACAGTCTGGCAGTTCTACAGCTGTACTGTTAGGAAGAGGGAGCTGTAGTTACATTTAAAGCTTACTGGATCATTTTCTGGTCTGTTTGTTCAATACTGAAATGCTCAGAAGGGTGAAATGACACAAGCACTGCTGTAATCTCATTGATGTTGATCAAATGTCAGATCTCACATGCTGATGTCAAACCTTTCTAATTGTGGGGCTGACATTTACATCATGATATCTTTTCCAGGAGGAGACATTGTAAACCACAAAGCAAAATATCAAAAGATGTATGTATTTGGCACTGGTTTATCTATTCTCTAAGATCATCTGTCTTTTTTATGGCAGATGGCTGAAGTTTGAGGAGGATGTGGAGGATGGTGGAGAGAGATGGAGTAAGCCCTACGTTGCCACCCTCTCCCTCCACAGCCTGTTTGAGCTTCGCAGTTGCATCATCAATGGCAGCGTGTTGCTTGACATGCATGCTGACTGCATTGAAGAGATTGCAGGTGGGTGTGTTTCCAGATGAGGTGTGTTCATTTCTCAAATAATCAGAAGAGAAAAGAGGCACAATCAACACCTAAAATCCTGTGACAGAAAAGAGTTAAACTGTAACATAAAAAAAAATTAGCAATTTATTTTCCTGGCTTCCTTTGTCCACAACCTCTAAAGTCACGTCTTGACCTTGTCCTTGCATTCATGATATAAAACAGGTTCTGTATCCCAGGATGTGTGATACGGATCGATTTAACCTTCTGAGAGAGGAGACAGACGTACAGCATAAGCCTAATGGGAACATTACACTGTAGTGGATACAGACGCACACAGACACACCCTCAGATACCACACGGATTAAAGGAGTGATATTTACATTTTTTTTTAATGAAATTTTGCATTTTAAAACCTTTCCCCTTTGGTCTACATAAACTGTAAATACAATGCTTGGGCCCAAATTCCTCATTAATTCAACTCCAAAGGCCCATCTTCAGCCCTATTTCTGAGTAATGAGTGCTTGCCACTTCAAATCCTGCTTCCTCCAGGTTGTTGACCATGTTGCTTTGCGTTGTGTTTGTTAATACAACTAACAACTGAACATTTTAGATAATCAGGTCAAAGTTTGGACATATTTTCAGTATGGACTGTAACCGCTGCTTCTGACAAACAATTATGGCGTACTCGGAAAAATGTTCATCTGAAGTCTTGACTTTATATGTGCAGATGTTGTGAAGTAACTTGTTATAGACACAACAAATTAAAGTATGAATTAAAATGGGTTGTAGAAATCCACTGGATTTTTGCCAAAACTAAAATAAAGATAGCTCTGCGGCACCTGGAGGGTTCACATTCAAACTTTATGAACTATTTGAGTCCAAATACACAAATAAATGTACTAAAGACTAATAAAAGTGGGTTTAGCAAAATATGACCCCTTTAAAAAGGTCTAAGCTGACTTTCTAATGCTTCTCTACAACATTTCACTGGATATGTAAATGTACTACCACCCTTTCCCTTGTTCCCTTTGTAAATTTAATGTGAAGGCGCTGCACATGTCATGCATGTGTCTTCACTTCTTTGTTTTATCCAACATATTGCAGCTGAGCCAAGAGAGCAGCTGAACTTCTGATGAACCTTGTTTGCATAACATCATCCTAGACTGCGGTGTAAATCTCATTTGCAGCTTTTGATTTGCATGGAAGTGCATAACTTGATGAGTCTGCAGACGTCAGTAACCAGGTCCCTACAGCTTAATGAAGGAAAAGACATTCAAAAGTTGAAGTTGTTGCAGTTGTTTGAAAATATTAAACAAAACTGAAAAGAGCAGATATGGATTGCTGAACAAATTACTCATACGCAAACACACATGTTGTGTCCCTTTTACGACGCCCGCATACACACACAGTGAAAGGACCAGATGTGTCAAGGCTCTCTGTCACTTAGTCTCCTTCCTGGTTCAGAATATGACAGGTTTACAGCCTCAACAGCCTTGTTGTTTACAGTCATTCTTGTCCTCCAACTCTCCAATCCTCTTCTCATTTCCCTCTCTTCCCCATGTGACTCCTGCCAGCAGCACCTGGACTCTAAATGTAAGCCAAGTTGGAAGAAATGAAAGATTAAAACAAAGTGATTCATTCATTAAACCCTTTATTTTCTGTAAAACATGGGTCACTATAATCCAGTAGGAGTATCCTAGTGTCTAAATAGTAGCCAAGGAAAATTAAAGAAAATTTTGCAGTGCTGCTCTGCTCAAAAATCTGCCTTTAAAAACACACAAAAAACATCACATTTGACTTAAATTCTTAATCATTATTTCAGCTGAAACAGTTAACACTATATAAGTGAAAAATAAAGATGTGCTGTATATAGATGCACACACCAGTTGTTGAACATTACTATGCCATCTGTTCCACTGTCAGATGGTACATTGCAGTCTCACATTAAAAAGAACCTGATCCATCTTATGCTTCTAGTGGAAATGGATGCTACATTACATTTGTTACGTTATCAGTGTTGATTAATTTCATACTCATCTTTGTGGTTCTATTGTCACAGTACTTATTAACAACGCTGATTATACTGGCACTGAGCTCAGCACATTAGCACTGGCCTTGAAGTGTGCTCCGAGTGAGGACACTGCAGTGTGTGTGTGTGTGTGTGTGTGTGTGTGTGTGTGTGTGCGTGTCAATGTGATTGACTGCAGAGGAAGTGCTGACTCAGCAACAATCAAATGAAAGTATGAAATAAAGACAGAGAGAAGAAAGAGCAAAGTAGTGACATGGAGATCTCTGATTAGTCTGTACAGTTCCATGTCCACAGATATTTTGGATGTACTGATGTCTTTACAGTGCGACACACCCTCTGTTCAACAATATGCTTTTATATGTTGACAGATGTTTGGCTTGATATGGCTTATTTCCAACACAGATTTTTAAAAAAACAAATATACAGGCTCATTAAGAGTTATGAGCCATAATATTATGACCACTAGCAGTCAGCATGGTAATACTGTAGATGATTTGGGTACAATGGCATCTGTCAGTTGACTTGGATATACACATTTGGCCATAAAGTCACTTCTATTTTTACCTCTTTTCATGAAAGGATTGTGACAATGTGATTTATTCTCAATAAATAAAATGTAATTGAGACTTTCACCTGCTCAGAGATGATTACTGATGTGTATAAATAGGACTAAAAACAGAAAGTGTCTGAAAACAAAATTATTCCAAAATTACAGGTAACAGTGTATTAGCCAGAAAGTGAGTATTTAGCACATCTCCTTAAAGGGGTCATATTTTGCTAAAGCCACTTTTATTAGTCTTTGGTACATTTATTTGTGTATTTGGACCCTAACAGTTCCTAAAGTTTGAATGTAAACCCTCCAGGTGCTGCAGAACCATCTTTATATTAATTTTGTCAAAAATCCAGTGGATTTCTACAACCTGTTTTAATTGCTTCTTAATTTGTTATGTCTATAACTGGTTACATAACGACATTTGCACATATAAGGTCAAGACTTCTAATGAACATTTCTCTGAGTACGCCGTCACTGTTTGTCAGCAGCAGTGGTTGTAGTTCATACCAAAAATATGTCCAAACTTTGAGCCAACTGCATAAAATTTTTAATTGTTGGATGTATTAACGAAGCACAAGTGGCTGAACGGGACAGATACAACCTGGAACGGGTGGGGTGTGAAGTGGCTCATTTGTATTTAAAGGGCCAGCACTCAAAACGACGTTTCTTGTGTCATTATTCAGAAATAGGACTGAAGATGGACCTGTAGAGTTGAATTAATAAAGAATTCTGACCCAAGCATAGCATTTACAGTTCATGTAGGCCACAGAGGAATGTTTTAAAAAGCATAATTACACTACAAAAAAAAAAAATGCTAGGGAGCACATGTAGACCACCCAACAAGACCTCCAGTGTTTGGCATGTTCTGACCCTCACATTTGGCCATCAGAATTTGACCCTTCTCTTAATTACTAAGATCCTAGTGTTGCTCATCTTACTGCTTCCAGTCCATCAACTTTGAAGACTAAATGTTCACTTGTTTTCTGTTATAACCCATCTACTGATTGGTCTATTATGGGAGGCAGGATTTGGCACATGACACCTCTGGTCTAGAACATTCCTATAGACACTTAAAATGATTTGGGTGTGTTAGGCTGTGTTTTAGAACAGAGTCACTGTGAAACAATCAATAAAACTATTTCACTATCACCACTCACTGTCCTATATCCTTCAAGTGCAACATTAGCACTTCATAAGTTAATGTGTGAATCATTAAGATGCTTCATTTACTGCATTTGTTACACATAAGGTTTTTTAAGAGAAAGCATGTCATATATTTGCAGCACTGAATCATACCTCTGGTACATAAAAATACATGTAAACTAACTAACTAAACTAGTATGTTGTTATATTCTGATATAACAACATATTAATATAATTGTAGAGTATTAAGTTATATTAGGATGCTGTAAAGTATATTATATGTTGTTATATTCTAAAAGTTCTAGTTTTGACTGGGTGATGTATATTGTTTTCTTGTATAATAGACTGTATATTGTCTTTTTTTTCCATTGTTATTATTATTATTATTGTTCAGAGGTGGGAAGTACCAATGTATAAGTGCTTTCTTTTACTGTACTTAAATAGATTTTTAGGTATCTGTACCTTACTTGAGTATTTATTTTTCTGGCAACTTTTTACCTTTACTCCCTACATTTTTGCATATCTCTGTACTTTATACTCCTTACATTCTCAGAATAGGCTCGTTACTTTTTGAAACTAAATGGACGTGACGGCACGTAAACTACTTCACTTCTTTCACTGCGGAATTAGAAAATAGATATTTTTATGATTTTTTCCTGGTTAAATAAATGTTGTTTCATTCATGGCAAAAATGCAGTTTTACGTATTAATTTTGTGTTTTATTACAATTGAGGAGTTGATTTTTTTTTTACTTTTACTTAAATAAAGAAGTTAAATCAGTACTTTTACAAGAGCATTTTTTTTTACACAAATAGCTGTACTTCTACCTAACTACAGAATGTGAGTACTTTTGATACCTCTTTATATTTGAGATGCCAACTTTTCTTTTTATTTTATTTAATTAACACCTGGGTTTTTTGCACAATTGACACCTGTTTTCTGCTCCTGTCATTGTCTTTGTTAATATCAGGTGACAAATAAAGATTCTACTGTATTGTATTGTATTCTCTTCTATTCTATTACAATGCTGATACGTAACAGTCACAGTGCATTTTTGGACATCTTGTTTTCCAGATATGGTGCTAGACCACCAGGAGATGTCCCATGAGCTGGACGACACTGTGAGAGTAAAGGTGCGTGAGGCTCTGCTGAAAAGACACCACCACCAGAATGAGAAGAAGAAGAACCTGATCCCTATGGTGCGCTCCATCGCAGAGGGAACTCGCAAACAGTCAGAGCCCCATCTCACATGTAGGTTACACCACCATTCAATAACACATCCACTTTCTATGACTACACAACTATCCTTTTGATTGCATTTTATTTTCAGATACAAAGCAATAGCCTCCCTCTGACACTTACTGCTTTACGAGATAGAATATAAGAGAATTTTTTCCCAGAATCAGTTCATTCACTCATGCACTTATTCTAGTACAAACTTGTAAAAATCAGTCGTTTTTTCTTTCAAATATGCACTAAAATACAGAATGAGGTACGATACTACATTACATTACAGGGATAACTTCTTTTAAACCCAACAGTCATATAAACGTTATTCCTCCCCCACAACCACTTACCAAACTCACATCTCTCAGTTTATTCACATCATTTTCTCTTGCAGTAATGGTTGTGTAAATAGTTTTGTGTTGCTGTTTTCTGCCCTTGTAATGTTTGTATTTTTCTTTGTATAATGATGGGGTCAATTTTGTACTCCACAACAAAAACTTGATGTGATGAAGTTTTAACTGAGGCCGTATTTTAAGAACTTTTAACCCTTTATAGGGCAGGGTACTTATTAAAATACTTTGAAATTCAAAATTTCAACCTTAGTGTGTTATTGGAGGACATAACAAGACTTTATTACTTTTGTTAAATAAAAAAAAAAGTCATGTAGAAAATCAAAGTCAATGAAGTTACCATATTTGGTTCTGGACTCTGTTCCACTCCGCCATTGTCGAGGCAGCTGCTGTGAGCTGTGGCCGTAAGGTAGCTGGGGCTGGTTGTGGTGATAATCCCCGAACCCGCTGATGAATCTGGAGAAGGCTTATGACCATGTCCCCCAAGGCATCCTGTGGGGGCGCTCCAGGAGTACAGGATGGATGGGCCCTTGCTAGTGGCCATTCAGTTCCTGTACCAAAGGAGCATGAGTCTGGTCCACGTAGCCGATAATAAGTCTGGTCCGTGTAGCCGGTAATAAGTCAGACTTGTTCCCGATGAGGGTTGGACTCACCAGGGCTGCCCTTTGTCACTGGTTCTGTTCATAACTTTTATGGACAGAATTTCTAGGCGCAGCCGGGTGGGGGAGGGGGTCGAGTTCGGTGGCAGGAGGATTTCTCTCTGCTGTTTGCGGATGATGTGGTCTTAGTTTCATCGAGCAGCAAACTCCAGCTCTCTCTGGGACAGTTCGCAGCCGAGTGTGAAGCGTCTGGGATGAAGATCAGCACCTCCAAATCTGAGGCCATGGTTCTCAGCCGGAAAAGGGTAAAGTGCCCACTCCAGGTCAGGGAGGAAGTCCTACCTCAAGTGGAGGAGTTTCAGTACCTCAGGACCTTCTTCACGAGTGAGAGTAGAATGGACCAGGAGATGGACAGGTGGATCGGGGCAGTGTCTGCAGTGATGCGGATGCTAAACTGGTTCGTTGTGGTGAAGAGGGAGCTAAGCCGTAAGGCGAAGCTCTCGATTTACTGGTCAATCTACTTTCCAACCCTCACCTATGGTCATGAACTCTGGGTCATGACCGAAAGAATGAGGTCGCGAGTACAAGCGGCCAAAATGAGTTTCGTCTGCAGGGTGGCTGGCCTCAGCCTTAGAGATAGGGTGAGGAACTGGGACATCCAGGAGGGACTCGGAGTAGAGCCGCTGCTCCTCCACGTCGAAAGGAGCCAACTTAGGTGGTTCGGGCATCTGGTGAGGATGCCCCCTGGACGCTTCCCTAGGGAGGTGTTTCAGACATGTCCGACCGGGAGGAGACCTCAGGGCTGACCCAGGACACGCCAGAGGGATTATATCTCTCGGCTGGCCTGGGAACGCCTCGGGATTCCACCGGAGAAGCTGGTGGAAGTGGCTGGGGAGAGGACTGTCTGGACTTCTTTGCTGAGGCTGCTGCTGCTGCCCCGCGACCCAGACCCTGATCTGGACAAGCGGAGGACAACGAGTATGAGTACGAGTATGAGTAAATAAAACTAAACTAAAATGAAAAATCCCAAACTATTACAACCTTGATTCACTATTCAGGCAGAGGTGGACCTTGAAGACCCTGTAGAATCTACAGGGTCCCATGTGATCTACGGTGTAGATGTCATTGGACCTGAAATTGTTCCCTCATTGAAACTATTGCTGTCACTGTCTTGTAATGTGTGTGGAAATTACCAAAAATAGTCACTTGCCTGATAAAGGGTTAATAACAAAGGACTCTTTCTTGTTCAGATAAATGATGCTGAATGAAATGAAAGACTTACAAATACAGAAATTCAGTGTCATGAACTGCATTTGCTGTAATTTTTGACTGCAGCCACAGAATCAGTGTAAAATGTTTGACTTTCACAGATAGTTCTGTTGTATTTGTAAGGATTTTATACTTTTTTATTAGAACAATGGTTGAAGAATTACTAGCAAAGCGATACAACAGCCAGACATCAAATGCAACAAAACATTTTATAGATTTTATTTCTACTTTATGCTTGGCAGGCCTGTAAATGTTATATATATACTCATCTGACTCAATCTTTCTCATACACACTTGTATTTTACTGTGCAGCTGGGTCAACCACATTACCCCAGCCTCCTGTAACCAACACAGAGGTTAAGAACGGCGCTGGACAGGACAGCACTCAAGTAAACAAGCAGGTGTGTATGTCTGCTATGCATTCAAATGTACCAAAGTACAGCATATTAAGGAAATACAGTATTAATAGGTACTAAGCATAAGCAAGCATGGCTCTGAGATTAAACATATTCCATACAGCTGAGTACAGTTTTCAGTTCAGTGTAGTTGTGGTCACTGCAGGCTCCAGTAATCAATGTTTGGCACACTTTCAATGTTATCAACTAGGTCATGTAGCGCCCCCTATAAAACAACACAGGAATTACATTTATTTAATGCGGATCCTATAACAGCAGTAAATCACAGCTACAGATATAGGACACAGATAAGAGCTTCCATTAATGTCCAGCAGAGGATTTTGCCTTCATATAAGTAGCTGTTTATTCTGATATCTGTAAATGCTGGTTAGGTCCATTAGGATGAAACTCTGGGATTAACCCATAAAGACCCAGACACCCCAGTCAACTAAAAGCATCTACTAATCTAAACTGTCGATCCACTAATCCTGTCAATCCATGTAACTAATTGGTGGAAAATACAGTTATTTATCTTTTCATAGTCATCAGATGTGACACATTTGGATGTTCAGATGCTCCGTAGTTACCATGGAAACACTAGCACTTTCTGCAACATTGATTCGCTGGTAAAACCCATGGAGTTGGATCAGTGACAGTGGATGGACACACTGGGTTTATGTTCAGTTAATCATGTATTTTACTGAAAAAGTCACTTTTTCTTCAGTTTTCTCTGTTTTGATACAATAACTTTTGAATTTATATTTATAAACATCTGTATGATTAGTCAATTAAACATAGAAAAAGAATTGATTTTCACTGTAAAAATGCTAAATTTAGGACATAATAGTATAATAAACAGTGACCCACCATTTCAGAAAGGTTAAATAGAGAGAAGATTTCATTTGGGGACTGACACAAAAGTCACCCTGGGTTAAGGTTGATGAAATGTGGAGGGACCAGTGACGTGGAATAAAAAGACAATCAGTCTTTGTCTAACGTAATGTTCATGCTACTAAGAGTTGTGTTTTATTGTCATAACAGAAGATGTTTAATATATTATATTTCTTTACAATTATATGGTATTTCATCACAGAATAGTATAATCCTTAAAGCTGCAAGAGCTAAAGAAAAGCATCAAGAAAAATGCACACCTTCTCTCTGCTGCTCTCTCAGTCCAAATCAAAAGACTAAATATAAATACAGATGACATGATGCGGTGGATAAGGGTACTTTTCCATGCATCTGTGTCAGACAATGTTGTATTTCAGTAGTATTTGCATTATCACATATTTAACCCACACCCCCAACCTGCCTGTAGCCAAAGTATGTAGTGATGGGGTACATTTTATACAGCTGGAAAATAATTTTCATAGTTGTTCACATTTTATGCTAGACTGCTTGAATTACAATATGCTATGCCAAACAATGCCAAAAGTTATTAAAAACTACACCTTTAACAGCTTCATTCCAAGGAAAAGAAGCAAAATACTCATGACTAACAAAATTTAGAACACAAGGATTTATTCATTGAGCATGAAGAAGTACACACGAGTTGCAACAATACATTAAGCAGTTTGTAAAATGAATAAAATAAAAACCAGGGGTAGGCAGGAACCTGATAAACATAGTCACAAAAAAATATATTACCACAAGCAAACAGGTTGCATTATGATTTTTTGTTGTGGAATAAAAGCCTACAGTCTACAGAGGAAGTATTTATTTTATTTTCTGATAAAGGCATTTTTTACAATAACCCATTGGTATAATGCCTCTTACATCCTTAGAGATGGAACAAAAAAACAAACATGAACCTCACTTTCAGTTTTCCCCAGCACACAACAAACCAAATTGTTCCTCTAAAGTGGCATTAAACCTATTTGTTTCTATGAACGAAGATAATACTGAATAGTGAATTGGAAAATTATGTCAGATAACTAAACCTGTTATGTCTCATTGACTGTAAAGTTATTTTAGTATTTTTTCTTTATGCTTATATAGGTGTGGTGTTTTATAAGCTTTTTGGCTTCTACCTCTCCCATCCACATGTTGGTTTTTTTTATGTTATTATTCATATGTTGTTAGTAATCTTTTTTTCTCTGTATTTTGTAGTTTTTCCTTTTTTGTTTTGTTTTGTTTCTTTTGTATTTTAACTCAACATTGTATTTTATTATGTGCTAAATAATAAATAAACAAACAAATACTCCCAAATGCAGCTGTGCACATAGGGACAGGACACAATGATTCTGACTATAATACTAGGGTTTGTTTTTTCTCAGCAAGTGGACCTACACTTTATGAAGAAGATCCCAGAAGGTGCAGAGGCATCCAATGTACTTGTGGGAGAGTTGGACTTCCTAGAGCGGCCTATAGTGGCCTTTGTCCGTCTGTCCCCTGCTGTGCTGCTCACAGGACTCACCGAGGTCCCCATTCCCACCAGGTACAACTGTCTGCAGAGGCGTGGTCATCACAGGCAAAAGACTAGAGCTACACTGTAAAAACAAAATTAAATACCGCTGTTTTTACAGGAAAAAAATGGGCAGCTGTGGTTACCAGGGCAATACTGTAAAAAATACGTCAAACTGCGTAACATGCAGATTTAACATTTTAAACCTGTGAATTCAACATCGGATTTCAGTGATATTTACGGGTTAAAATGTTAAATTTACTTTATTACTTTTCTAAAAGTAGGAGAATAGGCTGTTATTTCAATATTATGGTCTTGCCATTTAAAGAGGTGATATTTTGCCTAATCCACTTTTCTTAGCCTTTGGTACATTTATTTATGCATTTGGAGACCCTAATAGTTCAAACAGTTTGAGTTTGAACCCTTCAGGTGCTGCACAGCTATCTTTATATTTATTTTGGCAGAAATTGAGTGGATTTCTACAACCCACTTTAATTTCTTCTTACTTTGTTGTGTTTTATAAGTAGTTACATAACTAAATTTGCACTAAATTTGCACATCAAGACTTCCAACTGACATTTCTCTGAGTACAACAGCAACTGTTGTAGTCCATACGGCTCATTCCCGGTTTGGTTTGAAAATGGACCTGTGGAGTTAAATTATTAATAGAGAATTCAGACTCAGAATAGCATTTACAGTTTATATAGACCACAAGGAAATGTTTTAAAATGCAAAATTCCATTCAAAAGAAGCAAAATATTACTCCATTAAATGGCACCACATTGTTTTTCAGTTAAGTTTTATTTTCTCAGAACAGTGGGTTCAGATGATGGTGTATGAGTGTGTGTGAATGGATGAATGTGAGGCTTAGTAAAGTGCCTTGGGCACCATGAAAGTGTGGAAAAGGGTAAAATAAGTACTAACCATTTACCATTTTATCATGAATGAATTTTCTCAAAACAACAGAAATACATAATTTCTACATACAAATCTGGTTTTGTTAACATACCCTTCTTGTAAAAACTACAGCTATATTTTATTTAATCATTAACACAAAGATCTTTTCAAATGAACAACTTACATTGTATTTTCACTAACAGTTTTTTATTTTGCAGTTTCACCACTTTTTGGTGTAAATTCTACTGTCATTTTTTACAGTGAAGTCATTGATAAAAGTAATTTACACACTATCTTCTGCTGACAAATATCAGGTTTCTCTTCATTCTACTGGGTCCTGATGGAAAAGCTCAGCAGTACCATGAAATTGGACGCTCCATGGCAACCATCATGACTGACGAGGTAACGACTTGTCACATTAAATCTAGCTTCAGAATCCATCACAGATCAAATCAAATACACACAGCTGTCTTTCAAAGGTGTAATGTCGCATCTCTGATTCACACCTCTCTGGACAGATCTTCCACGATGTCGCATATAAAGCAAAGGACCGAAGTGACCTGCTGGCTGGGATAGATGAGTTCCTGGACCAAGTGACCGTCTTACCACCAGGGGAGTGGGACCCATCGATCCGCATCGAACCGCCTAAGAATGTTCCCTCTCAGGTGCACAGCTGAGATTGAGTTTTCAGGACAAACAGGAAGTAAAAGTGATTTTTTTTCTTTTTCTAATTTGGCTGTTCTTGGGACATAACTGTGTTTCTGCAGGAGAAGAGGAAGATGCCTGGAGTTCCCAATGGCACAGCTTGCCAAGTGGAGGAAGAGCTTCACGCTGAGCACCATGGGCCAGAGCTACAGAGAACTGGAAGGTGAGCTGCTGCTTATTCATGGATGCACAGTAGCAGCAGAGGTTTATGCCATGACACACAAATTAAGTTTTCAAAAGGTGCAATGGGTGAGTCTGCACTAGAGCTGCACAATATATTGTTTGAGCATTTTCATTACAATGTATGTGTGTGCAGTAGTCACATCACAGGTCCTGCAATGTCGGAAGTAAATTAATTCAACATGTTCTCATCTAATTTCAAGGGTACCTGACACACACTGCACACAGTAATCCACGAATCACAAATGTTCTTAATCAGTTTGCCAAAGCAGACCACACCCCTGCACATGGAGTGAGTTGCTGGGGACAACATTAAAAAATGAGCAACAAAAAAAAAAGAAAATCATCAAAATGAAGACTTGGTGCCAAAAAGAAGGTCTTAGTCAGTTATCTGGAATTATTTTGGCTACAAGAAGGACAAAACTGAAACACGTGTTCTGTGTCGACAATTATGGAAGCGGTTGAAGGAATCGGAAGCGGTTGAAGGAATTACTGATTCCTTTGAATGTAGAAAAAGTGCAATTGGAGTGTTTATTGACCTAAGGAAAGCATTTGATACGATTGATCATACCATTTTGCTCAAAAAACTGGAGAGATACGGTATCAGGGGGGTGGCATTGAACTGGATTCATAGCTATCTAAATGAGAGGCAGCAGTTTGTTAAGATGGGTGAATTTAAGTCAGATTGTCAAACCATAATTTGCGGGGTTCCCCAAGGGTCGATTTTGGGTCCTGTCCTGTTTAATCTGTATATAAATGATATCTTCAAGGTTTCTAATCGCGTTCAGTTGATATTGTTTGCAGATGATACAAATGTATTTTATGCAAATGATGACTATAAGACTGCCATAGAGGTGATGAATGCAGAATTATGTAAATTAAAAAAGTGGATGGATATGAATAAATTGTCATTAAACTCAAGTAAAACTAAAGCTATGGTATTTGGGAATCAGAATATAAATCATGAATTGCCGATAGAGGTGAA
>JAPTGZ010000022.1:22383319-22394831 GCA_029814645.1 Fowleria isostigma | reverse complement strand
GCTATGAGTGTGACTACGTGTGTGTGTGTGTGTGTGTGTGTGTGTGTGTGTGTGTGTGTGTGTGTGTGTGTGTGTATGTGTGTGTGAGGGGGGTTCTGTCTGCATCTGTATTTCTTGTGTGCGATATAGGAAACGAAGGGCAAGACATCTTCACACATGTACAAAAGGGTATGCTGGTAGTGCAATCCTCTCACCAAGGCAGGCTCCACAATTCTCAGCAAGCAGCCAGTACAACACCATGCATTGTACGCCCATACCCAGTATGCAGAAGTGCTGGGCAGGCCAGAGTTTTGGTTAATCTCTGAACATACCACACAAAGAAAGAAGCATGATCAGTTACACTCTGTGGTTCTGGTTTCACCTCAATGCAAGGAGTGGACAGGAGAGTTGAGTAACAGACATTGTTCTAATGTATATATATATATACTATATATATATGTAAGAATATATATATATAATATATATGTAGTATAGCTCTGTATATGTACGTATTGATTTATACAGTTTTAAATACAATTTCTGCTTTTTAGTATAGATTCTTTTCTCTTACTCCCCTCTTTTGTGAAAAGTGGCTCAAAAAACGCTACTCCATCTAACAAATGTGTCACAGCCTAACAAGTGTGACAAAGGGTGTCAGCTGGAAGCCATTCTATTTATGGTTATTAATATTTAGTGTTAGATTAATAGCTGTAGTTTTTTAAGTAATCCTGTATTTACAAAAAACTACACATGCCGTTAAAACAAAATAATATATTACATTATTTATAGTTTCTTAAAAAGTCCATTCTTAGCTTTTGCAGTTTGTGCCGTATAGAACATAGCCTGAACTGTTTTTTACTTTTATTTTTTCCAAATGGATGGATGTGTGTCTATTTTTTTCTTTTGACTTTCTTTTGGTAAGACGCATCTGTTTATCTGTGGTGATTCTGGAGAAAATGGACGGCAGTAGCTTTTATGCTTATCATTCAGAGTTTTATTTGGTTCAAGTTAACACCCACACTGATTTTGGAGATCTCATGCAGCAACTGGACCATTAAAACTTCAGAAGGGATGAGGGAGTTATTCAAACAGGAAGTGACATCACTGCACAACAGGAAGTGCAAAAGCTCTGGTGTGATGCTTAGGCTCACAATACCATTAGAATGCATCCAGTGCTCTGTTGAGTATTTGGTATTTGTTTTGCAGTAGAGCAACATGAAAAAAAATGAGAGGCTCAGAGAGACATGTTGTTGGTTTTTGTTATTGTTGATACTGAAATCTGGGGCTGTTACTATACTGAGCGTGCCACTTCTGCTTCAGGAAGAATCAAGTGTGCTGCTCAACCCAACATATCCCGATTCACTCTCATGACATCTCCTCACAGTCTGTCCTGTATCTAAGATTGCTTTTTGGGGTGAACACTATTAATTTGTTTACTTGAAATTAACTGAGACCAGACTACAGTCCATAATGACTTAACCACAAACGTTATTCACTATCAAATAAATCTATCAAATAAATGCCGCCATAACAAGTGAGTGATGTGTAGCTGTTTCACTGAGATGCTTCTAGCCCTATAATTCTAAGCGTCATAAGCAGGAAGCTCTAAACTGGCCCCTGACCAGGTGGCCGCCAAAAATAAGACAGCCAGCCAAGATCATTGTCCATCACCATGGCACAAAACACAAAAAAATAAAACATGGTTTCAAAAATACTCCCCTCACATTCACTTGCATTTTGTTGCAGAGCTCATAATAGTACATCTATAGTATCTCCTGAGAAAAAGGGATGAATTTTTCAAGCATTGCATACATTTCTAGGGTCTTTCTGTCTAGTAATGACAGTGGAAAAATAGAATGGGCAGGGCACACTTCACCCAATCCCACTCCATGGACAAAGGGCAACAAGGGATAACAAGGCAGATCTCTTTGGCTTCTCCACACACAATGTTCTCATCAGTCATTCACAATTTTCTGTTTGTGGGTAAAACAGGGTTCTACTTACACCCAACAATGTTCCAGCACAAGACCATTTCCCACAACATCGCTTACATGTGGCTTATAAAATTGTGTAAAATAAGGCTCATCACCCATCAAAACATGACAATTACATCAGGGAAGAAAACAAAACAAAAAAACACACATTCATGTAAATCAGCAGTAGGACATCAAATAATGTAAAATAAACACAACTTTTCTCAGCCCTTTCAGAAAGGTCTAACCACCCAGAGAGAAACATCAGAAATAGAAAGGAGTTTGCCATACCTGTGAAATCCCCACTAACCATTTAGAACTGAGAGTAGGACTCCCAAAATGCCCGTGCACACACAACTAAAGGCAGATGGTATGGAACATTACATCGGTGCATACAAATTATAAATATAAACTTTTAGATTCAAAGTGTTGCGCCCTTGAAATTAACAGACATTTAAGTCCCATGATACACACAGACATTTGTTTACACATCTTACATACTCAAAATCTCCAGAGCAGCAAATAATTGTTAGAATTTTACCCACCGATCCACGATGGCGATGTTATTCACCAATAAATCCCATTCTTCTGTCAATAGAGGCAACAGTTTAAACATACAGTAGTTATTTGAAATGTGTCGAGTAATGAGAGAAAAATTCGGATTCATTTTGGTATATCAACCCCCATATCACTTATCTTTGTTAAACAAATTACTCTGAACTCTGAACTTTCAAATTTTGACAGTGTCTCGATCTTATAGTCGATCCACTCTTGTGGTCTGAGTATTAGTGTCTTGTGGACTATGATAATTCATGCAAGATTTCTGATCAAAACATGCCATCATGCAAGTCATTTCTATGCATTGAACAAGCACAATTATTTATGTAGTTGTTTGGAAATCTTTCTGAGTAAATGTAAGCCCTTGGCCCGAGTTGACCCCATAATAAACAGACCCTTAACCAATTGGTGTGAAAGCCCATGTAAAAAAAGCATTTTGATGTGGGTATAACAAAGATAAAATGAGTAGAAGAGTTAAGTGACATGGGCAAAATGTTGAATATTGTTCTTTTTTTTCATCTGTTTGCATTTTTGCTGCTTAAATTAACAATTTTAGCTTTAATAAAACAAAAAATGCTTCCAGCACTCTCTGTCATTTGTGTCTGTCTTTCACTCACCAGTCATCCTTCTGTTTGCTCAGTTAGAGTGAGTGTCATTTTGCTCTTCTATACATTTCAGTACTAAATGACACCATGTCACTCATTGGCTGCTTCAAGAGAACAGCATCAAGAAGCATCCTTAAGTCTCCTTCACAACACTGTCTTCCATAGGAATCCATTACTTGCATCCAGGTGCTTGATTCATCAAGTGTTTTTTTTTTTTTTTTTCATTCCACCTCCTGGTGTAGAGTTGTCTTATCAGTGGTAAGTGAGCAATCTGCATATCAGCAGACACAGACACTTCTTTGTCTGCTAGTCGTTCCCTTTTGTTAAGATCAGTAGTCTAGGTACAACAATGTCACACAGTATGCTGAATTTGTTTGGTTTGACTGAAGTTCAAGAGTTTTCAAGCTGTAACAGACCGAGCTGCTTCCCTCTGCATTAATACAAGAATGAAGTCTGTAAACAAAATTACTGAATATTATTTTTTCTGACTTGCAAATGAAATAATCTGTACATCTGTGTGAGTGAGTTTCCTCTCGTTTTGCTTGGAGTTATATTATTATAATTTTCATTGTTATTACTGTGATTATTATTCCAACGCTCTAACATTTGGATTCCCTGATGTCTTTTTGGTTTCTTCCTTTCTCTTTCCTCCCCCCTTTGCCCTCATTGTTGTCATCCTGCTTCTCCTTGTCAGGTTTGGTTACACTGTCATAAGAGGGCAGGGAGGCAGTGGAGGGAGTGCCCTCCTTCTTTTCTTGTTCTTGATTGTTCCCGCCATTCTCCACTTTGTTATTGGCTGGTTTGCGCTTACAGACAAAACCCCGCCTAGCCAGGTAGGCACGGTAGGCTCTCTGAATGATTCTGGCTGACACATCCTCCTGCTTGCGCCTTAGAGTTGTGGTGATAGGCTCGTAAGAGACCTTGGACGGATTGGCTGCCACAAAACGCTCCTCCATCTGTTGCCTCAACATGTCCAACTCGCCACTGTCACCCAGCACACGCTTGGTGAAGGCAAACAGAATATCCAGGCAGTGGATGCGGTCACCACTCACCATAGGCATGTCCATGGCGATCAGTTCAATGGTGTTAGGCTTGGGGACACGCAGTGGATGTTCAAGTGCATCAGCAAAGTCAGAAAGTTTAGCATAGGTGATGAACTGGGAGGCATCAGGGTCAAACTTCTCCCAAATCTCATAAAAGGTCTCAAAGTCATCCTCACTTAGTGGATCGGCACTCTCCTCTGTGGCCACACTGAAGTTCTCCAAGATGATGGCAATGTACATGTTGACCACAATTAAGAAAGAAATGATGATGTACATTACGAAGAAGAAGATGCCCACAGAAGGGTTGCCACAATCTCCTGTGGCGGGAGTACCAGCATTCTCCAACAAGGGATCGCAGTCTGGAGGGTAATTTAGAATGGGCAACAACAGACCGTCCCAGCCAGCTGATGTGGTGATCATAAACAGAATAATCATACTGTTGCCAAAGGTCTCAAAGTTGTACATGTCATCAATTCCAGCACCATGTTTCACGTAGCCGAAGTTGGACATGCCAAAGATAGAGAAAATGAACATAACCAGGAAAAGTAGAAGGCCAATGTTGAACAAGGCAGGGAGTGACATCATTAGGGCAAACAACAGAGTTCTGATTCCTTTGGCTCCTTTAATGAGACGCAGGATTCTGCCAATACGGGCCAGACGAATCACCCTGAACAGAGTTGGTGACACAAAGTACTTTTCAATCAGGTCTGCCAGGAACATTCCTGAAGTTAAAAGAGAGCAAAAACAGAAGAAAACAGATTGATTAATAAATGCTCCTCAAAGACACCACTACTTATACATATTAGAGTATTATCTCTATCAGTACGAATAGCAGCTCATTGATTCCTTCCTTTGCAAAAAACTAGAAGAATGATGGAAAACTAAAGAACATAAGGTGATTACAAAAATATTAATTTAGTGTAAAATCACCAAAAAAAAAGAACTGTTGTGTTTTTGTTACCCTAGAAACAGCTGTTTACATCTATATCTATATAAGATGATCCCCTTAAAGGTGTCATGTTGCATTGTGTTTTGTTTTTTTTGTTTTTTTTTCTGTTTAGGTGGCTTCCAGTTTTAAGGTACATTGCTGTCACCACTGTAAGAGAAAGAGCAGTGAGTGGTATTCACTTGATGGTGATGTGGTACTTCACTAAATATTGGCAACAGAAATCTCTGATCCCTAACCTGGACAAGTAGAACAAACAATGTTTTCAGTGCTGATATAAGCCAAGGAAAGACAGAGGACATGTTTCAGTGTTATGGTGTTGAGGCTCAATTTTATCAGCAAAGTATGCTATTATGAAACTTCAGACTTCTGTCCCCATACATATTCTACTTCTAATACTTGCCTACAATTGAAAGGATGACCACCACCACGTCAAAGATGTTCCATCCATTGGTGAAGTAGTAGTGACGCAGTGCAAACAGCTTGAGTAAAAACTCGCCAGTGAAGATCACAATGAAGATGAAGTTGATCCAGTAAAGCACTTCCTCTGTCTCTGGTGACTGATCATCTGTTTCCACCATCATAGTGACCATGTTAAGGCAGATCATGATCATGATGGAGATGTCAAACACTTGCTGTGTCACAAAGTCAAACACCATGCCCTGGATGCTGTTCTGGAAAAAAAAAAACAAGAAGTGGGAGAAGTTTTAATTTGAAATATTCGTTCTTAAAAACTGGTGTCTTTGAATTCTTTTTGGTGGAGAAGATCCACACAGCATAATGAAACTTACCTGTGGTCGGGGTATTGGTTTCTGTGGTTTCTTCGATCCCAGCTTCTTCATGGCATTATAGTATTTCTTCTGCTCTTCTGTCATGAAAATATCCTGACCTCCAAAGTAAAGGAACCAAAACAGTTTGGTTACAATCAGTTTATGTGATTCTTTTGACATGTGCTATATGGTGCTTTCTTTAGATTTTCAGATTATGGTTAGGTACATGGATATATTATAGATGCTAAGACTGACGTTACTCTTCCATGTGCAAATACAGGGTTCCTACAGGTTTCAACAAGTTAAATTTAAGACTTTTTTAAGACCTTTTTAAGATAGCTTAGAACAGAATTTATTATCCATTTCATGACAATACCAGCAAAAATCTTGACTCCGAGAATTTAGGAAAAATATTTTTATGTACTCCAACACCTTGATTCCAAGTCATTTCTCACAGGGGCTGCAGAGTTTGCAATAACTGGTTCCTAATTTCAAAATAATCTGTCAGGTTGGAACTTAGTAGACTAATGTCACTTTCCTTGCAGCTTGGATGTTTCCCAGACACATAAACATAAAACACCAAACAAGTTTATGACAACATAACTTAAGACCTACCATAACAAAGTTAATACATTTTAAAGACTTTTTTAAGGCATTAAATGCATATTTGTAAATTTAAGACTTTTCAGACTTTTTAAAGACCCTATGGGAACCCTGTATCAGCTGGTAAATTTAACGTTGGATTAAGCATAGACACATAAATAATGACATATCAAGGGTATCAGGAGGTAAAAATTGAAGAAAAGGAATCTTATCTTTTTCTTTTGCTGGTTGAAGTTATCAATGATGACACCAATGAAGAGATTTAGAGTGAAGAAGGAACCGAAGATGATGAAGATGACAAAGTAGATGTACATGTACAAGTTGTCCTCATAGAGAGGCTGGTCCTCCACCTGTGATGAGGTAAAAGTGAAAATGTGCACACACTTGAACACACCTTGGTCCTTGAAGTGAAACATGTAAAAAGCTTACCCTTCTAGAATCTATGGCCGCATACATAATATCCATCCAGCCTTTGAATGTTGCCTGTAAGTGGGCAGAAAAAAGGATTAACCAGTGTAATGTAATCAGTGGAGAGAAACACATGTGAACCACCAGCAAAGCTTCCTCACCACTTGCAGAAGTGCCAGGTAACCTGCGCCCACATTGTCAAAATTGATCTTGACATTCTTCCATCTGACTTCGGTGAAGTTTGCTTTAATGAGTGCAAAACATTCTGTTTTGTTGTTGACTTCATCAGGTTCAAAGTACTCCTCAGAAGTCTCATTAAAACAGTAGTAATACTTTCCAGCAAAAAGGTTTACACCCATAATACTGAAGATGAGCCAGAAAATGAGACACACCAGCAGCACATTCATAATGGAGGGGATGGCACCAACCAAGGCATTCACCACAACCTGCGGAGAACAAGGAAACACAACCACTGTAATGTAGTCATCACACAACAGCTGCATAGAGACAGTCACATAAAAACACCAACACACTTACATGGAAATGCAGATTCAATGTGTCCATTAGAGCCACAATATGCATCACCTTAACAGCACAATCTTTTAAATGCCCTTTTGTGTTTGTATATGTAAAATGAATTACAGGTAAACTGACAAGTATTCTCGAATGATAACTATATATGCCTGTTATTCTCCAAGATTCACAAACAGTGACAAATGAGAGGGTGAATTTATATATATGAAAGTGTAATCTCTACTGTGCTGAAGCAAAGGAAATGCATAACTTTTGCCTGAGAAGGACATTATATGAATGTGCATTTACAAAAACAGAGATGAGGTAACAGAAAGACAAATTATGACCAAAACCATACAGGCAAACATCAAATGTTTAAGCTCTTTAGGTTTACTTTTTATTCTATTGTTATGCTACATAGCATAATATAGAGTCAATGCACACATTTGTTCGGCTTATATAAGTACTATAAAGAGGTGATCATAAAAAATCATGGTAATGACATTCACTGAGGAGTGGTGAGCAAGGATGGCAGGAAAGGGAGGGTATGCAACCAGAAGTTTGTTGATCTTCCAGTGTGACAATGCCAAAGCCAAACTGTGATAAGATCAGATAACAGAACACTTGAGGCAGAGCGACAGTCAGGAGATGCTGAGCCTAGACACTGACAAGACTTTTTCCTGCCCAGCAACAACCAGAGACTGAACCAACCCATCACACATGCAATGCTTAGAGGAATTATCACTGGAGAAAGAAAATGCACTTTTCTAAAGTTCAGTGCACAGATGCCAAAGGGTTGCATTTCTAACAGTTTGACATGTATACTGTATAAAGCTAAACACAAATTAATGTTGTGCACACATCTACAGTCTGTAATGTGTTAAAAATGTGCAAACATTACTGATTCCACAAAATTCTTATCTCAAGGTCAGTTTTTATATCAATGTTTTTGTCAGTCATATGAGCCCTGGGCAGTTCTGTAAGTCATATAACAGTAATGATTTGCGTGGCTATTCTTAATCCGTTTTATTCTTGTTGTTGGGAGTGAACAGGTTTTGTATGATAGTACCAAACTCCAGTTGCTGTCTCAGGCTAGTACTGAAATCTTCAGAGCTAAATTATCATTCTAATGTGTTGCATCATTCAGGTCAATGGTTATTGTTTATAATTTCACAAGGCATGGAATATGTTTTCAAAGAGCTGATGTTAAAAATTGTTATCAGATAGGCGATTGCAAAATGCCTCATTAGTACTAAATTTATAACAAAAATGAAATGAAATATGGTAAATCAAATCAGATGTATTATGACCATCTGAGATGATCTGCATCCATGCAAAAGCGTTTGTTTGATAAGAGGGGGTCACTTCAGATTTATTCTTTCAATTGCCTTATTCTATCATCTCTAGCATGCGTAAAAACATTTCTTTATGCGGCATGCAGAAGGACCAGCTGCCTGGTACTTGGGTCTTACCCTCATCCCTTCAAAACGTGACAGGGCCCTGAGGGGTCTCAAGGCCCTCAGTGTCCTGAGTGATTTAATCGGGCCTAGATCGGAGTAGCCCAACGCATTAGCTATAAGGCTGACTATAGACACCTACACAGATAGGGACAGAGGGAGAGGGACAGACAGAGGCAAAGGGAGACAGGACCCACATAGTTAGAGAGAATATAGAGAGAAAGGTAGACCCTAAATATACTGTAAGAGTGGTTGAATGATGATTTACAGATATATACAAGGACATATAAACGTTCTGTATGTGTAAGTATCTATGTAACAGAATTGAGAGTATAAGATTAAACAGGAGTTAATTCAATATGCAAAAGTCAATAGATTCCGCATGACCCAGAATTTTTATGTGTTTGCTTATGTTTGTGTTTGGTTTAGTTTGGCAAGCCAGTCTAGCGTGATAACCAGCTTAACAGCACAGTGACCACACCTGGAAAGAAACTTGTGGTTGACACAGTGAAAGGGAGAGAAGATAAAGAGTCAAACAAAGGGAAAAAAATTAGAGGAGAGATGTTTTCACAAACACTAAATCAATGTGACACAATTTTAGAGACACAGTACACGGTACAAAACAGTACAGATTCCACACCAGAGCATCTTACTTAAAGAGGGGAGAGAAAACGCAGTGGGTTGAGGACAACTTTCAGGGTTAGAAAGAGAGGGTAACCTGTGAAAGTAGGAGTCCCAACACAGCACATAAATCTTACCCTGAACCCTCAAACATGGACCCTCAGGGCCTTGACAGCTGCAACACCTCTCTTAACTTAAAGAGAGACAGAGTTATAGGCACCTGCTGTGAAAGAGAGAACAGGGCAAAATTAAGGTAGAGATTTGCATGGAAAAGGTTTGTTATGACCCTATTACATGAGCCACCTAAGCATACAGTTAAGTGTCTGCATAGTTGATGTTTTTTGTTGGACATTTATTGATGGGTCTCAAGGCAACTGATCCCAGCACATCACCTGGAGAACTATTCTTGCAAAAGTATTTATAAATGTTATTTAAGATGATGACTAAAGAAGAGAACCAAAATAATAGGGTCAAATTATGTCATACAAAAAAATGCATACTAGTTTTGTTTTTGGCTTGCATCAGCCAAAAAAAAAAAAAAATCAAGTTCCTGTTGCAACAGGAAATAAAATTAGCATCTTGGAAATACACAGTTATATATACAGTTCTACTCTTGATGTAAAAAGCAGTTCATGTTGTGCCTATGTAGATATAATCTGACAAAAAAAAATATAACGAATAAGGATCAGTACATTAGCAATGTGATTTACATTGGTTGACAAATGATTGGTTTTCTGCTCATTCCAGGTCACATCTAATTTATCAGAGGTTAGTCACTTTTTCTTCCAGTTGGTCATGGCTTCATGTTTTATCAAGGCAGGTACATGTGGCAAGTTCGGCCCAGCTTGCCATGTTTGATCTGACAGCATTTTAAGTTACAGTGGTATTTCATAGGGCATTAAACATACCGAAGAGTATATATCTTTTCCTTTTAAAAAACAGATGCACTGAAAATTTTAAATGACAAAGTCAACAGTAATTGTTGAGTCTGATAACACTGAATGACTCAGCATCCCTCAGGCTAAGCAGAAGCTCTGTAGATATTAACAGGCTTGGGGTTCTTATTAATTTCCTGGTTATATCACATACTATCACATCTCTTACCATCTAAATTGCTCTGAATGTATGTCTCTACACTGCAAGTCAGTACCACGCCACATATTTTGAAAAGTAAGTTGCAGTACTTTAATGGCTGGTGACTACGGTCCACAAAGCACTGCAGCAAAACCTGCATATCACATAGGAAATAAATAAAATATGTCTCTCAAGCTGTCAGTAATTAATATTCAGTTACAACTCAAAAACACAATACATACTTGATTATCAGAAGCATTTAGAGCTCAAACCTTTTAACACAATAGACCATCTCTTGGAGATACTGCCTCATTTGATCAACTTCCACAGGATCATATGATCACCTGTGTTCCATTTTCTGACAGTAGTAACAATCAAGCCAGTATATGAAACATTAATAAAAATGTAAAAATAATTATTACGATTAAATTGTATTTAATATTTGTCACAATTGAAAAACATCTTCATTGCTTTGAGTTAAATGTGAAAAGGTTGAGATGAATGACATTTACTTCTGAACAACATTGATGTTTCATTGGGTATTTTTTTAACTTGACACAATGCACCAACAAATAAAGCTTTTACTTCATGTTTTTTCCCACCATACATACACTGAACTATACTGATTTTTTTTTTTTCACCATTGCTCAGTAATTCTTCTCTCTAATATAAATGTACAATATGTGCATTGAGAAGACTTTCAATATGTCTTTAAGCTTTGACATTTAAAAGCATTCAGACAGTCACGCTTAGGGCCTGATTTACTAAGATCACAAATAACGGGTGCAAATGTGTTTGCTTGTGCAAAAAAATGCACATGCTAGTGATATGTGTCGTGTGATTTATTAAGATTGCCTGTACAACTGGCAAGAGGCACAAAGTCTTCAGACAGACAGACAGACAGACAGACAGACAGACAGACAGATAGACAGATAGACAGATAGATAGATAGATAGATAGAT
>JAPTGZ010000022.1:22350961-22361537 GCA_029814645.1 Fowleria isostigma | reverse complement strand
TAATAATAATAATAATAATAATAATAATTATTATTATTATTATTATTATTATTATTATTATTATTATTATTATTATAAATTGTATGTATATACTCTCACAATTTAAAGACTATCTACTCCTAATCAACAGAATATACACAGGAGAAGACATGATCTACAGCCATGTCCACAGGGTAAATCTCAGAGGTCATGTGTCCGCTGACTAAGCAAACATAGAATGTGAATGAGGAAGACGGTGAAAAATGAGCAACATATCATTAGCCGTTTAGAAATTTCCACTATGTATGCACACCAATGATCCATTTAGTGACCAATACAAAGCACAACCCTATTGATTAATCTATTCACTCAAAGAGTTTTTGGAAGACGTCATAGCTGAACACGTAGAGAACATCTCAGCTTTGTCCTTTTTGAGCTGGAGTTTCAATGTAGGTCATCCTCTATAGCATGAAGAAATTCATTAACATTAGGATTCACAACTGTAAAGTGGCTTCAGTTACCCAATGAATTGTGTTGATTTAGAGACAAAAAAAATCTGCTGTTGATGCAAACCTGGCAAATTGGCCTAACTGCAGAAAGAGATGCAAATGTTAGGCAATTCCCTTAATTGATTGTCAGCTACATTAATTGGTAATCAATTAATCAGTGAATCTTATAAATTCTAAATGTACAATTACAAATTAGCTAAAAAAAAAAAACGACTATAATTTTTTAAACAACTTCCATTACTTATACACAAGATATAATATACACAAGGGATGCTTACATATTTGGTTAAAACTAAATATCTAAGTAGAGCATGTAACTATGTTAAGCTTCTGTAAAATATTTTTTAGTCCCCGAACTCTTAACATTTCTCCACAAAAGTCCTATCCCAATCACATTTCAAGAATATATGGAAAGCATTAACTATTTTATCCTGTTCAATGAAATTTACTAGAAAAGTGGTAGATAAAAAAAGGGCATGCACTGCACTGAGTAGGTGAAATAAAGGAGGTAACAGATTGTTATTGCACTTAAGATGGCTCCTGCATGTTTAGGTAAGCAGGAGCTTTCACAGTGTATGATATAATGTTACATCAGAAAGTTGTCACAATGTGTAAGCATCAAATGCCAAATCACTTCTGATCCAAATAAAAATCACAAAAACACAAATTAAACACCAGAGTAACAGTACGAGCATGTTTATACTTTGTTGAAAATACATTTACGGTATTATAAATAGATATTTTTACAGGGAGAGTAAAGAAATCTCTAAGGAGAGACACACCAGGGAACATTTAACAAATGTCCTTGTTCAGATGAGAACCCAGGACATTGCAGGTCATTGTCTGATTCTAAACACTGAAAACTGAATCACCTTCCAAACACCATTCTTTATTATTTAAATTCTTTAGAGTGAATAGTTTATTGGTAAATCATTCCTTTCACCACAGTCTGTATTGGATTTGGACTGTTTTTTAATTCACTGGATTGAGGGTTTTGCTTTTCAGAATGCTTTGGGATCAACTAGTCAGCCATGCAGTGCATTGGAACACTTTAATCAAGGATGAATTGTATCTGTTTACATACTCGTAAGCAGACAGTCAGTGGACAGGCGCCATGGATCAAAACACCTTGTTGTAACACATAATACCTGTTCTACACACAAATCATAAAGGCACATACATACAGGGTACATCCATGTCCTGCCATAAAACTAATCTATCTTTACATACGTGACATACAGACGTACACACACACACACACACACACACACACATGCATAAGTGTACAGCTCAGCAGAGTAAGCGTCGCTGTAAGGAAGTCTTATTTGCTGCAAAGCTGGTAAAATGTTGCTAGACACCGTTAAAGAAAAAGGCACATATGCAAGAGTCAGGAAGCAGAATGCAGCTGCAAGGACAGTGTGTGTTTGTGTGAGGAGTGTGTAGGGGTGAGGAGGAGGAAAAGCCTAGCAGGGATACAGAGAGGGGCTTGCAGGGGTACGGGACAGCAGCAAGGAGTGTCAGAGAATGAGAGAGAGAGAGAGAGAAAGAGAGAGAGAGATGAGGGGGTGGAGGGGGAGTGATGCAGAACAGAAACCCAGAGAGCTGCAGAGGGGAGAGAGCCAAACCTGAGATGGATGGGTAGACGGAGGGAGGAGGAAGAATGGGTAGGCATGCAGCAGAGGAAACTGAGAATGAGATGAGGAGGGAAGGACAGAAAAGTAGAGAGAGAAGGCTGAGTGAGATGTATGGAATAGAGACAGAATCATGGGAAAGGGTATTCCTTCAGTTAATCACCCCTGGGTCTCATTCTGACACTGATCAGTCTAATTTCATGAAACTGGCTATTGATTTAGCTCTAATTAATGGATAACAAACAGTCTGGATTACAATCAAACATGTGAATTTGCTTTTTCTTCTAAAGTTGAAATAATCTTAAAATGTGGGCAGAAGGATACAAGTTTTGTGGTATAGCATTGTGCATTTTATAGTATTTCAATTAAACAATTAATTGATTTAAATTAAGAATATGACAATAATTATCAGTTACAACTCAACACATCACAACATCACACAAATATACCACACATATTTTTGAAAATACTTTGTATTCATGGGCCACTTTGCAAAATTCTAAAAAGCATGTACTGGAAAAGAACAGCGACTATGAAAAATGTATGTCATTAGCTGAAAATAAGATAATTATGAAATGACTACCTGTTATGGCCTGAGTGTGTCTTTCAATTTACAAACTACACATATAGATATAGGAGCCACATTTTTTTAATGACGATTCACTGTATAACTAATGTTTTGTAACAAAATAGCACACGTCTGATTATTAGTTAGCCATCCATCAATTATAGCCTTAGAAATACCTCATGTACATCTGTTTGAGCAGACATAGTGAGTACTATATCAGCAGGGTCTCACCTTCACATGTATGCCTGCAAACTAATTTTACTGCATATTGTGCAGAGGCAAAAAAAAAAAAAATGCGTCATCTGACTTCTTTACTTTTATGCTGTACTGCAAACCCCCACATTCCACCTCCTATCCCATCCTCCTTCTTTGTACCAACCTGGCCAGCAATGGAGGCACACTCCACCACCGCCCCCATCCGTCCATCCCACCCCCGACACCCCGTCCCTTCCTCACTAAACTCAGTACAGGAAGATGTTGTGTCATCAGAGACTGAGGACTCAGACAGAGTACTAAAGCCTGGCCCTTGCTCTAATTTACTACACCCTGAAAAAAAGGCCGATGGGGAGGAGGCAGCAGAAGGGAGAAGGAAAGAGAACGCAATAGACAGAGACACACAGAAAGAGAGATGGTGGAACAGGGACATAATGCAATGGTGTGTACAATTCTACATGCTGACATTCAGAGCTCACTGCTGCTTTGGCCCTCAACTCCCCTTGTGTGCTCACTAGTAGCTGCTACTCTGCAGAAGCCTGAGTAGAAATGACACTTCTCTCTATATCCTGTTGTGCCACAGCCATATAAATGTCACACTGAGGATGAGATTACATCTTTTGAATTAACAAAATCTGAAGTCTTTACAACTTCTTTATGTACAGTTAGCTCATTACAGCTGGATTGCCTTGGTTTTAATTCCACGTATAGAGATTCACACTATACCTCATAAACACAAATACATGACCAAGATAAACACTATCATCCCCTCCATCTATGCCATCGTTTTCTTCCTCTATCACTACAGCAGCTTTAACATTGCCTAATCACATCAGACATTTGAAAAGCCCAGGCAGTCCTCTCCCCATCACAGGGGAAAACAAGAACTGCAACGCTGCATTTCTCATCCTCACCACTGCCCCCTCTTCCTCTCTTTGATGCATGAGTGCTGTGATCAGGTTTCCTGCAGCTGACGGTAACACACACACACACACACACACACACACACATATACTTAGACACACTCATTGACATACAGTGCAATGGTGAGCGATAGGATGACTGTCGGTCGAGTAGAGGAGACGAGCACCCTGGAAAGGTGAGGACGCAAACAGCAAAGGAGGAATGTGTGCTAACGTGCGTCGAGACCGTTTCTCAGGTGATAGAGGACAGAGACATTAGTGGATTAGGAAAATGATTGATATGAATGATAGTAAGATGGAGAAGGGATATGATAAGGCTGTGACTCTTTGTGAACTTGCTGACTCAACACATGGATGGATGAAGCTCTTGAATAAGCAGAATGCCAAGAAGTCAGAACCTGTATTGATATGCTCAGAGGCACATGTGTACTAGGCCACGGCCTGTTAGTTCAATACATACGCACTTCACATATTGTCTAGAAATGACAACTACAACTACAAGTGCACCAGTGAAACTACTAAGAAATTACAAATTAGGATGCAGGCTATGCTGGGACAGATTTGTGAGTATGCTGTTACAACTTTGTCATGTCACTAAATTATTTCTTTAATGCTAAACTATAAAAAAAACTATCCAATGTAGCCATCTATTAAATATACAAAAAAAGAAAAAAAACCACTCAAAAATCAATCACTGATACTATTCTTGGATGTAATGTTTTTGTTCACTTTTGACATCTAAGAATGGAGAAGGCCAACAACAATAAAACATTTGTCTGGAAAATGAGTGAATAGAATATGCAAAATATGTTTTTAATATATGTTTTATATTTAGCATTCTATTCTATAAACATAAACACAAACAACTTATAATTACTATTCAATTGTTTTAGTCATAATGAAATGAGTGCTATTTTCTTTTATGGTATTTTACATCAGTGAAGTCAATCACTGGTCAACAAAAATAAATCATGACAGAGGCCACCATTTACAAGTACATCTTCATGAAAAAAAAATGGTTATTCAAAATGTATGGGAAGTGATTACTAGTAGTTGTTTTTGTTTGTTTTTTTACATTTTGTTTGTGTTTATTGAATTAATTTTTGTATGGACTGTTTAAAAAACAGTCAAATTTGTGCAAGAAATCCAAGTGTTGGTGTTGATGAGCTTTGCATGTGTGCATAGACCTAAAATGATCAGTCTATTACACTCGACTTATTTCACTATTCACAAAAACTGCCAACCTCCACTTAAAAACCTTCATTGGAACTACATATAAAATATCCCCTAGAGAAAAATACTCATGAGAATGCAGATTTAGTGTGTTTGCTGTTTCATCGCTAACTTAATATTATGAAACTTCTTCAGAAGCCCGTTTTTGACATGAGTGCTACCTATTCTGCACTACTCCATATCTCTCAAATACAATCAGATACCAACTCTTAACAAACACCAGAACAGGAGGGGTAAAGGTATAAAAGGTATAAAGATATACAACAGGGCCAAAGTGGAGCAAAATAATAAGACATGAATGCAACCCCTCCTGTGACCACCAGTGAACTGGGGCTGTGGATCAATAGATCAGAGAAGGCACATACACTTGATAGTTCCATCCGCCCTATGAGGGAGTGCTGCTGCCTGCTGCCTGTCCTGCTGACTGGGCTTCTTGTTGCTGTACAGGCCGCGGATTCTCTTACACATTATCACTGGCACCACACAAGAGACTGGCTACTCCACACCTCTCCTCAGACGAAGGTACTACAGCCTGCTACTGTTTTCTCATCGACCCCTCCTGTCCCACCCTACCATCTCCAGCCTTCATTCCTGATTCTTCAGTAAGGCAGAACCAGGCTACTTTGCATGGTGTAAAACCATAACCAGCAGCCTTCAGACTTTGTACAATATGTCATGAAGAAAACCACATGGTCTGTGTTGAAACTGAGTATTGACTTGTGTTTGAGTTTGCTTTTGCAGACTAATCTGAAAGGCATAGGACTGTGAGGGGCTGTCAGGGGCTTGTGAAAAATTCTACTGGGTTACATTGTGGTAAATTGAAATTGTAGTATTCAAGACACTTCCATCTAAAGAGACTAATAATATAATATAATCTTGAATAATAATGGGATTTAATCAGCAGTGACAATATGTAAGAATGTAAACTTTTGATGTGTTAATCATATAAAAATCCAGTTCAACTTAGGTGTATTGCACTAAACTCAGAAAAAAAAAAAAATAGAGAAAAAGTTTGCCTATACATACTTGGACACAAACACTACAGAAAAAAACATTTAACAGATATGACCGTTTGTTTGCATGTGTTAAAAACCAAACCAAATAAAATAATGTCATNNNCCTCTCCCTTCATTTCAAAGCTGGTGCTCCATTTTCAAACCTATCACTGCTGTGTCATAATTCATCAACTTTCCCACAGTGTTTCACAACCACAGCAACTACATCTCTTTGCTTGAGTTGTGTTTTGATTTTTGCAAGTGTGCAAAAAAAGTCCTGTATGATCTAATTCTGTACATTAATGCACCAATTATCTTTGATATAAAGCAGCACTGAGGACCTAATAAATGCCTTCAGCTAAGCTTTTCTATAAATACAACTGTAGTGAATACAACAAACTCCAAAATGACTTGGATTATTCTCTCCTGTGACAACTAACCATTCCACATGACAGGGTTTTCCCATTTGAAGGTTCAGCACAACATCCACATAAGACTAAAAATTACTCTTAATTAACTACTGTGCTCTCAACAACATATGGTAAATATTTCCTCATATATCAAATATTTCCTTTGAGTGTGTGTGATAATCTGGTAAAAACTGGGTGGTGCAGGTGGTCTGTGTGTTGACTCACTTTCTTGTTCAGGTAGTATGGGTCCAAATCCTCCAGTGGTGTGGCCGACATTCCTTCAGGAATATCGCCGTAGATGAACGGCAGGCTCTTCCCAGCCTCCAGGTCACTGTTGGGCTTGGGTTCATTCTCATCAGATGTGTCGCGGTGACTACTGTCTGATCTGGGCTTGGGTGGCTTCTTGTTCTTCTCTTCATTGATGCGCTTCTCGATGTTAGCAAGTGACTCCGGGGTGAATTTCTTGAAGCTGTCAGGTCCTGGGGGTGCAAGAAGGGGTGCGGCCATGTTTTCATCCTGCAGCTATTTCCTCTTTATTTGTTTTCCATCACAGACATCTAGTGCTGAGAGGAAGAGAAAGACAGAGTAAGAATGGAAGAAAGAGTCTATGTATCAAACAAAAAAGAAAGGATAATATAAAACAAAAAAATATATAATCTATAAAACCAAAAGACATCCTTTAAATAATGTGTCATAATATAAAATACTACGTTTGAAAACATATCATAATTTTATTAAAAACAGCAAGTGGATTATGAAAAAAAAAATATATATATATATATACATTTAATTTGAGGGGGCAGTTGATTTTTATCCCTTTTTCAGTGTCAGTGTTTTGTGAAATCCTTACAGACTGAAATTTACTAATGCTTCCAAAAAAAAAGCCAACAAAGCAAAATAAAGTAGGAAAAGTGCAAACATTTGGAACATGGGCCAGTAGGCACAAGTAATGCTCTTTATCAGCCTTAATAACTAAAGTACTGTATCATGTATCTTCATAAGTAAAACTAAGGGAACTACGACATAACCAGCAATGAATTTTCTTTAAATTTGATCTTTGTTACCCAAACAGCACAGAGACACTGTCAAAGTTTTACTTCTTGTGTCACAAATCAGGGCCTACAATGCTAACATTAGAAATGAAGCAAATTACAGCCTATGATAGAAATACAGAGTTGAGAATAGACATCATGACCTGGATCTCTATGCAACTTTCAGTTTTTGCTTTGGTTTAAATGTTTTAATTGAATTCCCTAAATCCAAACAATGTGTACTGATAAACAAAATAATAGTTATAAAAAGAGGCCATGCTAGTGGAGCTAATTTGACTATGCTGACAGTCTTAAGTAATGTGACTGAAGAGTAAAGAAAATCCTTCCATCCAAACAAAACAAAATCATGGTTGAAGATGTTGTTAAATGGGGTGTTGATCTCTTCCACACTAAGCCTGCCCACTGACCTTTCCTCTGTGTAGATCTATTTGGTCGCTCATTTGATTACTTGTTCAGTGAGTAAGAAAGTTCAATAAAATGAAGACTTGAACTGATTCTATTAACTCAGGAAAAATGGGCAAATATTTAAGAAGCAAATGTATGCCATTTGTCCTTAAAAACATAGTCAATGAACCCACTGACTGTTGATCAAAACAGTTGATTATTATTTTCAATTCACTAATCAATGACTTAATTATTTTTACAGCTGTACAAATGAAATCAAACATAAACATGTGAGAATTCACCTGCTATCTGCTTTTATCTACTGATGTCTGCTGATCTAAACAGTAATGGGTGGGGTTTGTTGAATCCAAACACTGACAAGTAATTTCTATTAAAAATTGATTAGGTAAGATACTTTAATATTTTCTTGGTTTGTAAAGAACACACAAATGACTGCATCTTATTGCATTCTGTAACATAACAAAAACTACAAAGTATTGAAATTTCATTTGGCCCAAGTGGATCATATGTAAGGTACCTAATCAAAACTGACAAGATTTATTAATTCCACATCCCAACGTGGAATGTTGAAGTAGGTTAAAGGTTAGTACATAAGACATAACTGGACACAATGGGTACCATACGACCTCTAGGACTCAGACTCATTGATAAAACATCAGGGTTGTAGAATATACAGCTGAATATACATATTTTACTCACTACCTGGCTGATGGTGGTGATGTCTGGCCATTTAAAGGCTAAGTCACAGTTCAGGCTATGGCAAATAAAACAATGTGAGCCACATTCAAGGAAACAATGAAATTTCAGACCTTGAAATTGATCAGAAGACAAGTAGAAAGAAATCCGCAGGCAAACAGCTTCAACAGACCATGTTTGAGAAAAAACACAGTCAACCAGAAGAGGAATAAAGTCCCACTGAAGTAACCAAACCTCGGAACAACCTCTAAGTCTCCTTCCACCAGGGCTACATCAATTGATCTACCTTCAAGGTGATTCAAACCGGGATGCAATAGCATGGCCAGCAGTGCATGTAGTCTCTACCCATAACGCAGGGCGAGTCCTCAAAAGCAGGCAGCAATACTGAGAGGCAGCCAGGGGAAACCGGCCAAAAAAACAAACAAAAAAAAAAACAGATTTTACTTAATGCCGTCTACTATCTCACTAGATCACACGACAAACACTGCAATATCGGTAAAATGTCGAAAATATAACGCATGCTTCTTAATTCAACTGTTCAGTGCACTTGAAGTGGCTCATAATAACGCGTAAAAGCGCCGAAAGCGCACAGCCAAAACCGCTTTAAGTTCAGTTCACTTAAATCCGTCCAGAGTCACTGAGTCCGAAAATCAAAATGGACAAATGACACAGAAAAATGGAAACTCCTGCAGTCTTATTTGCCTCTCAAGAAAATATAAGCTTGTCCTGTCCAACCGCGTACATCGAGCCGCTCTGGTGCTGCGTCCTCTGTGCGAGAGAAAGACATTGAACGCACCACGGCCTCCGGTCCGTCAATTGGAAAACAAAAAAAAAAAAAACATTCCGCTGTCTGCACCCCGATGATGACCTGACATCTGACTGAGCTAACCGGACACCCGGTGCTAGCAAGGAGGTGGTGTTTACAGCACTTGGATGGGAGTCACATGGCCGATGGAGAACTTCCACATCCTTCATTTTCTGCAGTGGAGCTCTGATGTCTTAATGCTGCCTGTCAGTAAATGTAAGATGTCATCTCGGGCTAAATCCACTGCATCACTGAGAACAGGTGAGCCGAACGGGGCCAAGACCAGTACTAGTCAGAGAATAAGTTGTCTGTCAAATATTAAAGAGGCCTGAAATAACCTCTCATCACTTTTTATTGACTGATCTGAGCCCATTTCAGGAAAAGTTATGAATCCCTGAGTGGATTTTTATAGGGTGGGCTATGGCTATTCATCACAAAACATGACTCAAATGTGACAGAAAAATATGAAAAATATAGAAAAGGGGACATGAGACATATTTTAGAGATATAGGAAGCACCTTTTTTTGTTAACTGTATCCTTGTGTCAGATGAGACAACAGCCCTACTTAACATGATATGTACCATCACTCCTGTGCCATTTACCGTTTGAAAGTGATTTACTTTGTTTTTATTGTAAAAATCCACTGTTTTAGACGGAGGCGCACCGTATGGGGCCTAAGCCTAAAATACTGCAGTGTGTTTTATTGCTGCTATGGGCTCTAACTAAGTAACTCCTAGTAGGTCAGCTGAATGCACAATCCATATCCTGATAACAATGCCCGGCCTCAACTCAGAGCAGCTGATGGAAAATAAGCTGCATCCAATTTCACTGCTTCAAAAGTGAAATAAGACTATTTGGAGAGGGAGAAAATGAAACGGCTTGACCTGGCTACCACACCCGTATAGCCTATAGATAATGTCCAGGCGACAGAGATTCACAGATTCCGTATGAACATGCAGCTTTGGAGAGTCACAACAGAAAGACACAAACAGTTGGAAATAATGAGGGGGACTGCGTGAAAAGACCACAAAAAGGTTGGCATGGCCTTAGAGGACTACCAAACTAAAGACGCACCTACCTCCTCACTCAAGTCTCCAAAGAGATTGCAAAAGGGGAGGAGGAGGGGGAGGTGGTGTGTGTGTGTGTGTGTGTATAT
>JAPTGZ010000022.1:22301800-22314954 GCA_029814645.1 Fowleria isostigma | reverse complement strand
GCTTTTATTTTATTTTATTTTATTTTATTTTATTTTATTTTATTTTATTTTATTTTATTTTATTTCCAATTGTGTGAAAATTGGGGGGTTCATTGTGAAGAACTTTGTGCTACATATAATATGTATGACAAGTGCTATAGAAATAAAGTTTGTTTGATTGATTGATTAATTGATTGATAGCCTAATTTGGTCCCAAGTGGGTTGGACCAGTAAAATACTATCATAACAACCTATAAATAATGCCAACTTGTTGTTTTAGTGTAAAAAAAAAAAGTCAAATTAATCAAATCAAAATGTTTACATTTACAAATTATCCCTTCACAAAAAGTGTGCATAGTGAACGAATAAAGCAATTTTAATCTTAATATTGTGCCTGTTACCAAATGTTTTGTGCCTTTGTAGGGTCCACTGTGATCTGTAAGTTGTAATACACATGTTTAAATGATAAACTGAGACATAATATTGTTAAAATTTTACTTTATGTTGGAGGAAATTTTAGGTTGTTCATGATATTCACATTTTAAAGGGTATTTTATAGATTTAAACATTTTCACAATGCATTTTTATGTTTTTTTTTCCGTCAAAAACATTGAGTTGACATCATTTATAGACTATAATGCTACTATTTGACTGGTCTGGCTGGTGTGAGGTAAAATCAGGCTGTGTGTGGCCTATGAACTAAAATTACTTTGACATCCATGATCTAAATATTTCTGACAAAAAAAAGAGAAAGAAAACAGTCTTTTAAGTATCAATGGAAATTACAAATCTAATGAATTAAAACCTTGCAGCTTTCCTAAGCCATTTAGAAATTATGTAATCATGTGAACTATTGATATCTTGAGTGGACCATAAATAGGTCTGTTAAGTGTCATTAGAGCATAATGTGACACAGAAACTTACCATTCAGTAATTTGGGAGATAAAGTTTGTAAATTAAACATCCAGTATACCTCTCTTCTTAAAGAAATTTGGAATAAAACAAAGAAAGAGGTGGGAAGTGTTTTCCACCTTCTTCGATGTTGACTTTTTTCATCTTATATAATAGTTAAAGGGGTTCAGTGACACACCTGCGTATGGCGACTGTCATGGCCTCAGGGGAGGTGGCACATGGACAGATAACCTCCGGCTTCAGCCCATGGGACTGGAACACATTCAGGAAGGCATCACAGGAAGAAACTGACCCTGAGGGACAACAGATTCAGCACATAATGTCTAATTAGTGTCATTGGAAAAGGTCTTGTTGAAAACTGAGTATTTCTGTGGAGGACTCACAGGGGTTTGCACCATCCGCTACAATGAGCATTCGTAATGACGCCAGACTGGTGTCTCTCTGGTCTCGATGAGCCATCATGGCCCAGTGCAGATCACGGCACTTCACCAAAGCTACACGAGCTGTATGGATTTAATAATAATAGTGTTATACATGAGTCACTTCTTTTCCAATGATACTCAAGTTGAGATGAAGGTATGTTACAGAAGGTAACATACCTTTATGGATGTGGACCCTCTGTACCCAGGAGAGAGGACAAGCCTTCATGACTGCATAGGGAACACTGATAGTATGTATCCTGTTCATCACAGCCTGGAAACAAATAAAAACTTAATTTAAAAGATAATATGGTTCCACATTTGCACAAAAAAACATACCAAGAAAACAAACATATTCCATACACTGAAAGCAAGAGACTCAACTATGTTCATGTACAGACTCAGTGACGTTTTATTGGTCTTATGGTTCAAAAGTTGATGCTTCACCAGTTAGTTTGTAGTTTATTGTGCTATTATACATCACAGTAAACTCAGTGACATTATTAAAGGATTTGATAAAAAAAAAAAAAAAGACGTGTCTAGTATTTTGAAGATACACCTTTTATATCTCTTTAACAAAGTAGTTGAATAGAGTGACAATAACAGTGGTCAACAATGATTTTGCTACTGTTTGAAAAACACTCGTTTTTTAATTCCAAATCTGACATCAGAATTCCCCCAGATATAAGAAGAAAAAATATAAGAAAAAATATAAGAAAAGAAAAGAAAAATAATGCTATCCACTGCAAAATAAATGCTATAAAAATAACATAAAAAATGTTGCATGATTGCATCATGCAGTTTCTAATCAAGACATTTAATGTAAAAAAGCCTAAACCTTTACTTTCCTGGTTCAGGAGGACATAGCTATTAGCAGCATATCAAACCTTTGTTTTAGTTCTGTTACTCTAAGTGTGGATTTCAAAACCAGAAGAAAAATTAGTTCAGTTTAGGGAGATGCAAAACTCAAAGCTCACTGGTGATTCAATACACTGCTCAAAGCTCAGCTCTCTAGAATTAACAGCTTGGGCATCGTTTGTGCAAACAGTGCAGATTTCCTGGTAACCGCAGAGCTCAAATTATGATCAACTCTGAGGACATGACAAAAGCAGATGAGCTGACAGGTTGTAGAATGCTGTTCAAAATAAATTTCCTCTGCTTGCACCTTGATATTTTCTGCCCAGTTTGGATGATGGAAGTGATAAGAATGGTGGATGATTTCATCAAGATACTGCTGAAATTGAAACCAGGTACTGGGGGCTTCAACCCAAACATGACGGTGAAACTGGAAACCGTCATGTCCCACAAGTACAACAGTAAGTGTCTGACAGGTTTTTGAGCAGCTCCGAGCCAAGCGTATGGATTCTGATACTTTGGTTCATTCTCCTCTAGACTTGATATTCATTTTTTATTAGTAAATTTGAGCACATATCATCTTGAGATTGTGAATACATAATAAAAGGACTTAAAATCTTCCTTTTTAGAAAGCTTTTTACTGACTGATTTTTATCTGTTGATTGTGTTTGTTGATTTTGTCTGTTGTTTTATTGTATATTGTTGCTTTTATTGTGCACTTTGAGATTTGGTGTCAAATGTAAAGTGGGTTACAAATAAAATGTATTATTATTATTATAATTATTATAATTATTATTAAAGGCACGTGTGTTTTTTACTTGCTGGAGAAATTCTGTTTACAGATTGGGAATAAGTCTCATTCACTCAAGATCGGATGTTTTTCCTCCAGTAGCATATGAAAAGTTTTTTTTGAGATTACACAAAGATGACCAAAGAAATTACTTTTAACAAGTTTCTATTTTATATAAAATAGAACAGGATCAAACATGCATTTCATATAAATACTTTGGTGTAGTTATAAACCATGTATTATATTGGAAAGATCACAATAAATTTGTCAAAATGAAGAATTTCTTTTCTCTGCTGCTGCAGATCTTGCAGGATGTGCAAACAAACCTCTCTTGTTTTTTACTTCTGTGATTATTAAATGTGTTCTACACTTTTGGAATACTACACAGTACAAGTGTTTGTCCATTGCTTTAAAGTAAATATTGCGCCATTAGATGAAAATCTGCCCAAAGTTTGTGGGCCAAACCCTTGAGTAATAACATACTAAAGCCGGCCAACAACAATGTTTCTGACCTTAACCATTTCCTGAACAGTGAATGCAAATTGTTACCACTGACCCAGATTCACAGGGCTCCATTAGTATTAAGGTTAGACTGAGGCACTTCTTTATATACAAGTCAATGTTGAAAATAAACATGAGGCTTATTCTCAGATTAAATGTATGTTGAAGGGCTTGAATATTTTCTTTTGTGACTGTAACTCTGCACAATATTGCCCATAAAGTTGGAAAAAAAATGTTTTTTACCTCTTCTCATGTGAGGGTTGTGACAATGTGATTTAGTCTTGATAAATAAAGTGTAACTGGGTCTGTGTGTAATCATGGAATCAAAATCATTCTAATTTTGTGTATTAAATATCTCTTTTCTTCCTGTATTGGATTTTGTCACATATTATCATTGCAAAGTCAGATATTGTATGGGTTCATGACACCACTAGCATGTGCACCACAGCATCACATCCACTTTAAACAAACACCAACATCCACCCACTCCCACTCACCGTAAGAACACCATGCCACAGACCCATATCCTTCTTAAAGTCCAGGACATTCACCAGTGTTTCTCCTTAAAATGGACACAGGTACAAGTGACATTAGATTAAAAGTGATCTTAACAATGAGGGAATGTCCAGATGAGGGTTATGACCTTTACACACCTTCACAGTAGTTGCAGGCCTGAGTCAGAGCTTGGCAGTGGGTCAGCATGGCTACTTTAGACACAGCCACACCCACAACCGTCCCCTCTTTACTTGCCTTGTACTACAGAGAGGCAAGACACAAGAAAAACATGCGGAAACTACTGTATATTTGACATAAAATAAATATAGTTTTATTTAGATGCAGAAAGTGACTTTTGTTTTTATTGTAATTATTGTATCATAAAAGATAAACAACAAAATGCACTAAATCCAACTCTAGTGACAGCTGGGTTACCTCTATATATGCAGGGTCAGTGTTGGCTGTGGGGACATGTGGCTGCCAGTCTTTGGAGGGCTTCGTCAAGTACTTGGAATCTGTCACTACCCATTTTAGTCGAGGCCAGCCTGTCACGAAAGACATCAGACAAAGTTAATTATTGCAGCAAATTATACCTCAGAATATAAACAGGCTATTCAGTTCAAAATATTACATAAGCCTTTTTGAGCAATTTGATACTTGAAATGTCTTGTCACTTGTTCATTATTGTACAAATGAGACTCTCAGAGGAGAGAAAGTTTTTTTCCTTGTTGTAGTCCAATGTATTAATTGACATGTTTTGAATTTGCTTATATGAAAAGAAGGTTCATGTTAAGTGAAAAAACATACAGATATGCATGTATAAACTATAAATGGAAAAAAAATATCCATAAAGCATTCAAAATATACTGCCCAGCATTAAAAAAAAAAAAAGCTTTTTTTTTGGACTACCTTTAACAACATCACAATAAAAAAATATTTTTACTGATTAGTCAGACTACTGTGTAAAATCTTCATTCAAATCATCAAACAAATTTTATTTATATAGCGCCAAATCATAACAAAAGTTGTCTCATGACACTTTACATATAGAGCTAGTTTAGACCAGATAATGTACAGAACCCAACAGGATCCTCCAGGAGCAAACACTAGGTGAATGTTTGCCTTTTTGTGTATCCCAAAGACTCTCAGGCCTGGAGTCTGTGGTGGTCAATCCATGAGTGAAAATGAGGCCTCATGCTCCTGAACTAGTATCACGGTCTGAATCTGATCAATCCTGGTATTGTCATTTTGGAATATGTCTGTGTCATCAGGGTAGAAAAAATCCACCGATGTTCAACCCTGGTCCTTCAGTATATTCAGATAGTCATTCTTGGTCACATAACATTACAGAAGCAAGACCACACTCAACTGAAACAACCCCAGATCATAACACTGCCCCCACAGGCTTGTACTGTAGGCACTAGGCATGACAGGTAATCACTTCATCTGCCTCTCTTCTGACCAGGGTTCTTACAGGTTCCTATGAGTTAAATTTAAGACATTTTAAGACCTTTTTAAGATGACTTAGAATGGAATTTAATGCCCATTTTACAGGCTATTTCAAGGCCATACTGACAAAAATTCATGACTCCTACAATTTAAAAAATTGTATTAATTTACTTCAGTGTCTTGATTCCTACTATTGCGTGTCTTTTCTCATCAGAGGGGGCAAAGTTAGCAATAATTAGTTCCTACTTTCAATATAAAGCCATCTAGGCTGCCATGGCCTAAATAGCGGGAGAGTTGGCTGGTGACCGATGGGTCGCTAGTTCGATTCCCTGGACTGGTGGAGAGTTGTTGGCTGATGTGCCCTTGAGCAAGGAACTTAGATCCCAGGCTGGTTGATATGGCAAGCCCACTGCTCCTAGTATGCGGTGTGTCATGCATGCATGATCTAGTGATGGTAATAGGCAGAAGGTGCATGTGTATGCCTACAAACCCCTAATGACAAAAATAAAGATTCTTAATAAATTGGGGCGGCTGTGGCGCAGTTGGTAGAGCGGGTCGTCCAATGATCGATGGGTCGGCGGTTCGAATCCAGCCTCCAACTGTCCATATGTCGAACTGTCCTTGAGCAAGACACTGAACCCCTAGTTGCTCCCAGTGAGGCCTGATAGCGCCTTGCATGGCAGCAGCCGCCCACTGGTGTATGAGTGTGTGCGTGAATGGGTGAATATGAGGCTTGTATTGTAAAGCACTTTGGGTGCCATTAATGTACAGAAAAGCGCTATATAAGTACCAACCATTTACCATTTACCATAATTGTTGGGTTGAATCAGATTGAACTGAGTAGACTAACGTTGCTTTCTTTGCAGCTTGGAAATTTCTCAGACACAGTTAAACACAACACAGCAAACATATTTATGGCAACATAACACAAGACCTACCATATCAAATTTAATACCTTTTAAAGACTTTTTTTAAACTACAGATTTGTAAATTCAAGACTTTTAAGACTTTTAAAGACCATGCAGGAACCCTGTCTAACTCTGATGCATCATTCTGGAAAAGGGTCAACCCAAACTCATCAGACCACATGATGAAACACAGTCAGGTTTATGCTCTCTAATAAACTGGTTGTTGAGAGAAAATGAGAAGACTGCATCAGTTAGGGTTAAATCAACTGTCTTCATAATTTTGCAAAGGTAAAGTAACAAACACTGTATTAATTATCTTTCTTACTTGGATGTGTTGTGTTCTGTCAGTGTTGTGTTTTAGCTCCAGTTATCAGTCCCTTGCATTCTGGCAGTACGCCAAAGCCTATATCATTGATGGGAAATGCTGAAATAACACACAGCTAACATATAATATTTGTCTGAACATATTCATTAATGTTTCTGGTATAATTGCAATTTTTTTCCATGTCCTACAGAGACTGTATTTACATCTTTTCACTTAGAAAAAAAAATCAGTGATACTATTTTTCAATGGAGGGCCCAAATATTTGCATAAAACTGTATTCTGAATTTAGATAGAAAGTCATATGTGGTTTAATAAGTATATTCAAAGCTGTTTGTCACATTCTGGATGAATTAAAATAATTTGCTCTTATTTCTGTAACTAAACAGATGTGTGAATCTTTAGGTAAGTCCTTGCTCACCTTTAAACTGGAGAATTTCTCCAGTGGGGGTCTTGGGGAGTCCTTTCAGACAGATCTCACTGGTCAGAGCGAGACCCACCCCGCAGCTACCGAGAAGAAAGCCCACCTGGCTGATACCTGCATCCTGAACACGCACATCAAATATAGTCAGGCTTTTAGGTACTTAGAAAAGACATGGTTCTGTTTTCATAAGTGTGTGTGTGTGTGTGTGTGTGTGTGTGCGTGCGTGCGTGCGTGCGTGCGTGTGTGTGTGTGTGTGTGTGTGTCAGATTTATACTTTGCGAGACAGTGGAACCTCAATGGGGACCGGTATGACTTCAGCGAGGAGGCAGCCATAAAACGCCACCCAGAACATCCCAGGGTCACTGTTGGGGTAAACCAGTGCAACCTGCCAAAGAAAACAGGCTTTAACTGAAGGCCTACATCCCCTTACTGTCTGCAGAGCCCGTACGCTGGCTGCAGTAGAAGTGTTTTTGTTTTATTCTCTCACCCTGTCTCCAGGTTTGAGGATTTGCTCATTCTTGGTGCCCAGTTTGTTGAGCAGCGTATACGCCAGCTTCACACTGCGACTCCACAGCTTCCCTGAACAACAAAAAGGACTAGGGTGTTACCATTTCAACAGCGCCAAAAAGTCTATTATTAAAATAAGCTCTTAATATTTCTTCACAGCACAAACATGACCAGTTGGCAGTTGTGTTACATAAAATAACACCGATTGCAGCGTTGACAGATTAAATGTCCTGCGATGTCTCACCATAAGTCAGAGTGTAGAGTGGCTTGCCCGTGATGTCCAGAGCAGTGAGGGCGGGGCTCTTCCCCTGAGTGGCCCCCCAACGGGCTAACGCTGCCTGCAGGGCTGGGGGCCAGTTGCTGACCACACCCAAAGGCTCTCCTTTCACCGGCATGATCTGGCGGCCCTCTGGCTTTGGTGTGTTGGGGTCTGGCTGGGGCACTGGGACAGTGGGATAGAATAGGTAGGGTTGTTAAAAATGAAGGAAAACAGGATTATTATAGTTAACAAGACTGAAACTAAAATTAGCAGTGAAAAAAATATGACGATAAACAGTGCAACTAATGCAACATAGAACTGGAGGTAAAAGTAAAGGGTTTTGTTAGAAGCTAGAATTTTTTTTTTAATAATGTAATACACCTCAAAACTTTACAAGACATGCTTTGCAAGGGAGAAAAACTAGTGAGGGGTTTACTAAAATCTGAGAAGTGCATAAAATACCAACCAGAAAAGTATGAACCTGTGTCAGGTTCAAGGACTGAAGGACATTTCAGTTACTTTTCAATTATGAAAGTGAAAATCAGTCATAATATTATGACACTGACAGGTAAAGTGGTATTAATTTTGATGGTCTCATTAGAATAGAACTTTTCAGTGTGTGGGATATGTTAGTCAGCCAGTGAACATTTAGGCCTCAATGTTGATGTGTTAGAAACAGCAAAATGGGCCGTAGGGATCAATCAATATTATTAGCACTTCTCCTGTCAGTGGTGATAATGTTATGGCTGATCAGTGTACCCCAGATCTAACATCCACACACGCCAGTGTTGAACTGCAAGTACTTATAAACAAACAAACAAAACCAACATTTAAAACCAAACACTTTATGAATGAAACTTAAGTAGGGTATTACATTTTTATTTGAGATTAATTAAATTTTGCTTTTGATTTAGGATTGTAAGTAAGATTTGTTTTTATCTTTATTTATTAATTTAATCTTTATTTAATCAGAAATTCCCTTGAGGATAAGTCTCTGTTTTGAGGGAGACTTGGCATGAAAGGCACGACAAAGTTTGCCAGAATACAGTACAGAAAAAAACACAACACATAAAACCAAGAATAAAAATTCAGATAGAAATAACAATTACTGGTACACTCTTCAGCTACATTGTTTCTTGACAGAGTTTTAGATATCTAAATGACAAAATCATTTAGATACAGAATATTCTGAATATCTTGAAGGTTATTCTTTGACCAGGAAGCAAAATAAGAGAATTTTGTTTAGTAAAGTTCTATAGTTTATTGAACATTATCATAGATCCACGGTATTAGAGTGGCTTAGGTTTTGCAAATCGTATTTGACATAATCTATTCTTCCATTTTTCTTTTTTTAAGCGTTTTTAAGTCAGTACTTTTCTGACAATACCAAAAAAAAAAACAAATGTGAATGAGAGCTTAATTAAAGCTAATCAATTTTTCAAAATAAAATAAAATAAATTTATTCAAAACTAAATCAAAATGAAATCATAAACCAAACTGAAATACAAAATAATTATAATGCTTGTGTAAAGTAAGGTGTAGTAAAATATTTAGTTTTATGTGATATTTGGGAACATATATGGGAAGTGTAACTCACCTTCTACAATCTCTTCTGAGTCGTCGGTGAAGAATTCACTGAGTGGGGGCCTCTTCGGCCGCTTTAGGGTGTTAAGCAGCTGCTGGATTTTAGTGGAGACCCTGCTGTTCACAGGAACTCCTACAAGCAGGATGAAGAGGAGCAGTGACCAGTCAGGACAAACCACTACCTCTTGAACCCTTTCTCCATCTTAAAGTCTGCTACTCTTCATCCCATAAATTAGAAAATGAAAGTAATTGATTGTGATATCCTGTGGGAATGAAGAACAGCAGACTTGGTGATGCCAACACGAGGAAAAACAAGGTGTGATCTGGGGTGAAGGTCTGTCTGGTCTGGGGTGAAGGTCTGTCTGGTTTGGGGGGTCTATGTGAGGATTCATTCGTTGTTTTTGTATTTTTTCCTCTAATCAGCCATTACAAACAGAGGGGAGAAAATGGGAGAGCAAACACAAGGCTGCGGACATTATACATTAAGAGTTTCCTTACTCTGCATATTACCTCTTCCTATCAGCCAGTCAAATTTAGATGAAAGAAGATCAAGAAGAAAAGAAGGTAGGAGAGCCTCATTAATTAAATCACAAAATCAATACATTCTGAAGAGATGAGTGAGTGGATTCAGACTCCTACAGAACTAAATCACTGTGTGTCTGTCTTTACCGTCTGCAGTTTCCATCATGCTCGAGCGGCTCTGCCCACGGCTCATCCCCCGGACCACAGCGTTGGAGGGCAGGTCGACCCTCGGGCCCCTGGAGGGAGGGGCCACGGCAGTCACATCTGGAGGGGGAGCACTGTTCTGTGACTGGGCTGCAATGGGAGAAAGTCATGTGTTACCACAAGGCACTAACACTTTTACACTTTAACAGATTTTGAATCTAAACCAAACCTAAACCAAACCAAGCCTAGTAGAATCTAGTAGAAATATATGTGAACTATTTTGGGTAAACACGGACAGTCTCTGCACATGCCGTATGATGGGTAAATGCATGTGCAAACGAGACAGCTAATTCAGCATAAATCATTTTTCTGCACATCACTGAAAGCTGCAGTGCTTGCTAGTTTTTTTTAGTGCCAATGGGCAAAAATTCCATTATTACCTTTCCACATATTGTAATTCAAGTGGTCTGAGTAGAGTACGCTTCTGCATCTATGGTGTTTTTAGGCTGTATAAAATCTACACTGTGATGGGCTGATTTTTGCTAATCACAAGTATGGAAAGTTGGAAAACCAACTTCACTTTTTTATCATTGAAAGTCACATTTTATGCAAAGTTTTCTCCGTATTTAATCTCTCTTAAGCGATTTAGCACAATTTATTATAATATCCTCCTCTACATTTAGTTTTTTTCTCCAATAAAAATCAAGTATTTTCTTATATTTAATTTACTGATCATGTAGATCTTTATAAAAGGTATTGTTGATGGCCATTATATCAGAAACAGCAGAAATTGAAGAAGTGACTTTCAACTGAAATATCAATAACTAAACATAAACCAAGTGTCTCCATCCACTGTCACTGATCAAACTCCATGGGTTTTACTGGTGAATCAATGTTGTAGAAGATGACAGCATTTCCACATTTACTACAGAGCCTCTGAACATCCAAATGGGTCATATTTGATGACCATGAAAAGATGACAAACTGTATTTTACACCAATTATTGATTACTGATAGGATTAGTGATCAACAGTTATTGAACATTTTAAATCAGTACATGGATTTGTTTGATGGTGGATGTTTGGGTCTTTATGGGTTAAAGTTACTATTATGCCACCACATGACAATCTGCTCAAATACTGTCAAACAAACTCACAGGTTTGAAGCAACAATACAGTCTCTAACCTTCAGCCAATACAAGTTGTTACCTTCAACCCAGATGAAATAAAATATGTAAGTAACTGCCCAATCAGTCTTCAGGCTGTAGAAAATGTATCCTACAATGCCCCACTTATCTAAACACAAGTATTTTCAGTATTAATGTTGAAAGCAGTGTCTCCAGCTCAAGTCTCATCCCAGCCAAGCATGTGGACTGGCAGCTAGAGAGGCACCAGCTCCCCACCAGGAAACTGCTGAAGTGCCCTTGAGTAAGGCGTCAAACCCCAACTGCTCAGAGCGTCCGATCATGTTCACCCTGACACCTCTCTTCATATTCCATGCATGTATAAGGGTCCTGGTATATGTATATATTCAGGTTTCTGTGGGTGTATAAATTTAACAAAAATAAAAAAAAATGGAATTCCCCGACTGAGGGACTAATGAAGACATTTTTTCTTAAATATGTGATTGACAGCTATAATTGCTAATCCTTTTCCATCAGATGCTTTTCATCTGGATGTAACTGTATTGCTGCTAAAGTGGTTTCATAGTTCATCTATGTTTACCATTATGGAAAAAAAAATATTAGACCATCCTATGTGTTTTCCAGTGTGTGTTCATTTTAATGCCTGGTCCAACTAAGGGTACATTTGTTTGGACAAATCTAATAACAAAAATATCTCATGCGAGTTTAATTTAGAGCTGATATCTACCCATTTTCCATGGTTTTCTCAATAATAACCAAAATCACATAAGTTCTTAAATCAATAGTTATGACATTGTACTGACAAAAACAGTGTTTTTATGCATTCCAGGTTTTCTTTTCTGTCTGTTTTAGTCACATGATACACTTTTGATGGTCTAATAATTTTTTCTGTGTAACAATTGTATATTGTGTTTGATTGAGAACTGACAGATGACCTAAATTTTCATATCCTGGTACTTTTTTCTTTCTCATTTTGACTCCTACAGCTTTAAATGCTAGTGATAGTGCTTAATGTGAGGTGTACACTGTTCATTTACATGTGTTGTTTTTTAGGTATTAAAATTATTTATCTATTTATTGCTACTGTTACACTTTGTTGGTGAGACTGCTGCACTTTATGCTGGACCCTTCAGCTGTCCTGTACACTGACCGATCTGTGTGAATTGTGGAATGTGTGTCTAATGTCCTGTTCTTTTGCTGCGACCCATGTCTGAAAACAGAATGGCCCCTTGGGGATAAATAAAGTGTTCTAAATCTGAACCTGAATAAATATAAAAAATGAAAAAAATACCAAAGGAGACTGTGGAGTTTTAGATAGTGTCGCCCTTCTTTTTTTCCAATCACAGTTTTGCATCCTGATTTAAAATCCACCAGATAATTAATTGACACAACATAATTAAACACAGTTTCAATATGGACATGCTTGCTTATTAAATCAGTAGAAGAATTAATGAGTAACATATAGGCACATGTGACCAATCTAACCATTAACTTTTGATTATATTGTTGATCCATCTCCAAAACAGTCCACAAATGTAAGTTTATAGTGAACCACATTTTAAATTGGAGTTTAATGTTTTGGTGAAGAGAATTGAATTAATCTAGATTTAGCATAAAAGTTAAACTAAGTTTTAAGTGAGGCATTTAACAAATCTGTGTCAGTTTTAAGCTAATGTAGTGCAACATAATTTAAGATTAAAATATGATTTAATCAGGCGTGGAAGTTAATCCTTGTCAGTGTAACCCAGCTTTAGTGTTTAAATCCAGATGTCTCACCGATGCGGCTGTGGGCCATCATGTCGGTGATGGCTGCAGCGTGGGGATGCTCATGGGGCTGGTGCTGAGGCTGAGGCTGAGGCTGGTGCTGAGGCTGGTGCTGAGGCTGGTACAGAGGCTGGTACTGTGGTTTATACTGCGGCTGAGGCTGGCTCTGAGGCTGC
>JAPTGZ010000022.1:22240606-22257619 GCA_029814645.1 Fowleria isostigma | reverse complement strand
AATAGAGTATTTAATTGTATAATAATTGTAAAAAAAAATAAAGGTTTCTACTTCACGGATTTTGCCTATCACGGGTTGTTTTTGGAACGTAACCCCCGCAAAAAACAAGGGTTTACTGTATCACTTTTATTTTGCAGAAAACTATAATGGAAACCCAGCTAGTATGGCTGATTATCTTACCAACTTGGTCTCAGAGTGCAGACTGTACCCAGATGGGGAGGATGATCCACTGCTGGCTCCACCAACTGGAGGTCCAGGGATACCAGGGATGTTAGGCACTGTGCTCACTGGCCTCGCAAGCTACGCAGGGCATCAAATACCCAAAGAAGGGCAGAGAATGAACAAATAAATTAAGAACAGTAGTATTAAATTTTAAAGTGTTGGTATTTTAAAGTTTTGAAAGTGAAAACTTACAGATATCACCGAGGGCATCTGCACTGGACTGGGTAGGAGTGGTACTGTCTGCCCATTGGGAAGATGCCTCACTAATGGATAAGAACTTGTTGGGGAGCTGTTGAAGAAAGGACAACACTTAGACATTGCTGCTTTTGTACCCACTGAACCAATTTTTTTTTAAAGCAAAATATACAAGTAATCTTGTATTCCTGTTAACACATTAAGAGCAATTAGAGCATTATCGGTTTCTGCAACATGCCATATTTCTACGAGTATGGATTTGCAAGTTTTAGCCACGACTTATTCAATGTAAGAGTATCAAAGGTACACTGCCAAAGCTGCTGGCTTACACCCACAATGCTGTTAAATCTAAGTAGGATGAGAGAAAAATCCACATCCAATGCAGTCTTGATATCCAGATCGGTCTAAATATTTATCTTGCTATAAATATTTTGTTTTATCTAATTTTGTCTCCAAGTCACAAAGTACTTGAGTGTTTTAATTCTTCTTTTACTAGATTACAGTTAAAAGGTAAAAATGAGTTCATCTAGGCAGTTTAACTCTGTGGGTCAGTCAGTCACATACTATTGTCTAACAAAGAAATGCATATGACTAGACTACAGTGCATCTTACCTGAGCTGTCTGTTGGAGGGTGGAGCTTGCGTGATGACAGATGTTGGAGATGGCAGAGTCGGATGCAGTTGATCATTACTCAAGTGAAGAGGAAGAGACCCTGGACGCACAATAGTTGGAGTAGGTGCCGAGCTTACCACAGGTTTTGTGACAATCTCCTGTCCATAAATAATACAATAATAACCCATTACTTATTTTCAGTTATTTTCCTACATGCTTTGTCTTCCCAAACAGATGTCACTTCCTTTACAACTTCCTTTCTCTCATCTCTTACCCTTGAATCTCCACTGTTGTCTGACATGCTAGATGAAGAATCTGGACTTCCTGGAGGGGAAGAATCCACTTGTAAAGGACTATCATCCTCATCTTTTACTTCAGATGGTGTTTGTAAAGGTGCAGCCTAATATGCAAAAAGAAGAACATAGCCTTTCTGATCATTTGTTCATACACTACATTGCATTAAATGGCAGGGCAAAGAAATTTGTAATGTGCCAATAAATAATTTAAATGTTACTTACTCTCACCAGGTTTTTTGTCCTTTGCTCATCATCGTGTGCTTTGCAAAACTCCTGCTCAAAAGAAGTGGCTAGCTCATTAAATAGTCCAACCTCCTCACAATTCTTAAGGAAACGTGTTGGTGTGGGCGTCTGGTCTAGAAAAAACGTCAACCATATCATTAATTGACATAGTATCATCTGACCTAAATAATAAAAAAAATCATGTCTACGCAGTACTGGCATCTTAAGTACTTTACAGAACACTCCAGTTCCACAATAAAATTTGTTTGCAAAGTTAATGAAATTACCTGCAATAATAACAGAGTCTGTTCTGGCAGGACCAAATTTTAATGTCATTTCATGCTTGTGTTTGTGAACAGACAAATGATCTTCATTGGTGAATCTCTGAAAAATATAGCCAAGAAACAATGAAAAACAGTAGATGAGCATTAATGTATGAAATATTAAGTATAGCATAAACACTGGCAAAAAAATCAACTGTACCACTATAAGGATTTTATTATAGTGGAAAAGGGAAACAGTATTGCACCTGGGAAGCAAGATAACCAAAGGCAAAGTTGCAGTCATTCCACCAAATAATCTGATTCACTTCAGATTTTAATGAGGGATCAGATGAGGTATAAGTAGAAATACATCTTCCTTTCCCTTTTGAACATCACTCGTTTTTCTCTTACTCCTATACATGATCCACAATAAATAAACCTAATCTTACATGGTAATACAGGAAGACATCGAACGCAGATGTGAAAATTAATGTGTTGAAAAGTCATACCTGCCCACATCCTGGGGCAGTGCATACGAAAGGTCGATCATCCCCCATTTCGGAGAAAAAATCTACAAAAGAAAGAAAGAAAGAAAGAAAGAAAGAAAGAAAGAAAAGGAAAAAAGAAAGTTGTTTATGAGTCATTTGAAAATCCACATCGAAAACAAATCGCAGACGTTTTTTGTTACACGTCGGTTATTGCCAAAGAATGAATGGCACAGATTGGTTAACCGTATCGATCTAGGTGAATAGAAAATACTCACTGTTAGTTGCATGTGTAGGTTTATGTTTACCTAAATTTACACGTAGCCTCTGTCGACATGGCAAGACACCGTGCACATGTGGACAACTACGATCTATATTAGCGCCATTTAAAGCATGAGATCACACATTATCAAAACGCAGAAAACCTGATAACACGAAGTCTAGAGACAAGTGTTTAGGGTCAAATACACCGGGAATTATAGACCTGTTGACAGATTCTATCTAACAGAAGACACAGCGATAAAGGCTGAGCTGGTTATCACTGAGGTCGTCCGGCTACGGTGCTAACTGGGTGGCTTCAGTTAACCTGTGGATAGGTAGCCTTATGTGCCAATTCTCTGGCTAGCTTCGACTTTGTGGGAGATGGGCCTCTGGTTAGCAAAACCTTATCTCTATCCACACCAATACACAGTTTTCACATCCTGACAGTTGTGCCACTCCATCAGACGATGAGTGGAACATCATGGAAACGTATTATAGACAACAGGTGGGCCTCATATGACAATAATATTCAGCAGTTTCCAGTCACAACACAGCTAAGCTAGCTAAGCTAACGCTAACGGAGGATTCGCTAGCTTACCGTACGAGTACATTAACAGGTCCGCCAACTTCGTGGCTAATCATTAGCAAGCTAACGCTTAAGAATGCTTTTCTCATAAACTAAGCGACGATAACACGACCATACTACATGATGTATGAACAATGTATGGTTGTATTAAAAAACAATGAGCGCCCAATGAGCCGAAATATTAGCAAACTGACCCGTTGTTTAAACTGCCTCTTCACTCCCCTCCCTGCTCCGGACAGTGCTACTGCTGCTGCTGCCTGGCCGTTGTTGACACTCTGACACTTCCATTTGCGAAATACCGCGAGACTTAAAACTTGGCAGTGTCTTACGTAACGTGATTAATGTTTGAGAATGTAAACATGACGTCAAAAAGATGATGCACTGACCTTTGACATATCCCTATGATTTAGCAGCAGTATAATCAATGTATCCATAAAATCTCTCTCTCTCTCTTCATACACACACATATATACATATATATATATGTATATATATATATATATATAAAAACGTGTGTGTACGCATGCATGCATACAATTACATAATATTTACACTTTGCACAGCAGATGGTGTGTCAGTGTTCACAAATTCCCATGACTATGAGGCAAGGCAATCAATGAACACCACCTGAGATCACTCACATTCACTGTATGTGCAACTGCTTTAATACCACACACAAATGTTACCAAAGTCTGTTTAAAATAGATCTTTAATTTCATAGCTCAGACTCAGTAATAATGGTGATAAACCAGTGTCTACATGGATAAATTTTCCATTTTTTGTGACGGTGATTGAGATTTCTCTGGAATTACAAAGGCAAACCAACAGTCAAGTATACAATACACTCATTAGACAGGAAACAAGCATGCACACACACATTTAGTCCCATTTCAACCAGCCCGACAGATGCATTTACAATATAAACTGAGCACTCATCTACTAGTATCAGCCATAAAGAGTGATTTCTACCAAGTCTTGTTCAGTGATAAACTGATGTCCTTGTACCTTTTATACTCTAATAGTGAAGGCACTCGAGGTTTGGATTGAGACAACTGTTTCATGCAGTCCACAGTAGAATTAGTCTGCTTACTCATCTTAATATTATCAGAAAATAGACAGCATTAAATGAAAGTGAACCAAACTAAAATATTGTACACCAAAGGAAATGCCCTATACATCAAGGATTACTTAAATTTTTTTTAATCTAAGGTGAAGTGTTTAAACTAATACACAAAAAACAGTAATAACTTTCCAAACATCAGAGATTATGCAAATGAAAATCACAAACCATACACGGTTAAGCACATGCTCAGCAATTTGACTCCACTATTCATTTTTCATAACGATTAAAGAAAAGCAGTGTATTTACTGTCACTATTACGTGCTGCTCAATGCTAAGCAATGAGTGGCTGTACAGATGTGGACTCAACTCAGTGAGTACAGACAGATCAACACAACTAAGACCAGTAGAATTTCTCAGATCAGCTGACAGCTACTTACATATTGTACAGAAACACAGATTCATGGACAGAATGTTAAGAACAAAATCAAAGAGAGGGGAAGTAAGTACATTATTGAACCATATAAAAAAATAAACCTGTATATACACAAAAAATGCTACAGAGAAAAAAAAAAAAAAATCATCTCAGCTTCCATGTAGTTTTACATCAAAGAACATGAATCTAAAGTTTTGTGTGTTCAATTAAAACCACAATACACTTAAATGGAGACACTGGCTGTGGTTCCCATCAGTGAACAGCTACTGTGATCAAATGAAAAAAAATTATCCCATGGTTTCCTCAGATCATCTAGGTCTAAATTTCACACAAAGAAGCTACTTAACACCAAGAAAAAAAAAAGAAAAAGCTGATTAAGTTCATTCTAAAACCTTTACTGTAACTTAATATACAGTTACTTTTAACTTGTTCTCTGAGATTTACAGACTGGAGCATGTCAGATATGCATGTCTTTTGCCGGAGTCAATTCTGTAAAGTCACATTTCATCTACGTAACGCATCTAGAACAGCATTATCACCATTTCATTACGTGATCCACAATCAGTACAAATAATTTCCAAAAATGACCAGCATTAGTCTTAAATTAAGATACCACCATCAGCCATAGAAATGACTTAAACCATCATTCCCACCATCAAAAACCATCACTTCTGTGGTTTATTCAAAACCCATGACTTCTATTCTACCATGGACTAATCAATTTTGGTTTCATTTTTCCACCAATTCTCAAAAAACTTAAAACTGGGAAGAATCTCACACGACGAGCACCTAAAATAAGATAATTAGATATTATATTTCAGGATGCTTAAACTGCCTGAAAAATATTTTACAAACTCCCTCATACAGTATGTCCACATAAGAGATATCAGAACTTGTCTCTTCAACCAAAAATTGCTACACTCTCTCAAAAAGCATATTTCTATCAACTTTTGACAACATCACAATATTAATCACAGATCAAGGTTTTTTTTAGTCACACTAAAAATGCAAGTCTGTATGCAAGGGAACAATCTCAAAAAATAGTTTCAAAGGAAATATAGTCATCTGTCTATATACATAAAATACATTATATATTTACATATATATTTGATTTCCCCACTTCAAGTTCATATTTTATGAATTTGCCCCCCCCCACCCTTCATTTTGAGGACCTCGGGGGAATGTTCTGTTCCTTGCCACTTCGTCTGGTTTCCCTCTGTGATGAAAATGCCTTGCTGCTATTCAGGCCTCGCTGACGTTCACGAATCTTTTGCCCCCCAAACCCAGCTCTGTCTGGGCCATTTGACCCTCTGAAGGGACGTAAAGGCCGACGTCCATCTCTGTGTTTTTCTGATTTGTCTGTAGTGTTCCTGTTGTTGTGGCGAGGCTCCTCGACCCGGTTGACCTTGAGCTCTTGCAGAGGTTGGCTGGTTGTCGAGGCAGGAAGGGAGGAGGAGGAGGGCGTTGGTGTGGTTGGTGGGTCCTTGGCAAGTCGCTGGCACACCTCTGCATAACTGAGCTTTCTTTGCTCCTGAGAATAATGAACAGATTGAAAAGATAAAAGTTATATAAAATGTCATGAAACATTAATACTACTTATTCCAAGTTACAAAGTCAAACATTGTCAAGGTTATATTAAAAATGTTTTTTCAGTTCTGCTTTGTAAATAAAACGATGGCAAACAGAGGGATGGATGGACAGACATACTGAACACTGCCAAGTTCTGCACTGTACATTGCTATGCAATTTGCTTATACACAAAGACTGAAGTTGGCAGGTTTTAAAATGACTAATGAATCTGCTGCCGCTGCCCCCGCCCTCTGGAACTCACTCCCACAGCCCATCAGGAACTCAGACTCACTACAGAACTTCAAATCACTTCTAAAAACCCATCCGTTCAAACTGGCTTTCCCCACCACCGAACCCTTTTATGTGAAGCGTCTTTGAGTGTCCAAAAAAAGCGCTATATAAGTTTGACCTATTAGTAGTAGTAGTAGTAGTAGTAGTAGTAGTAGGAGTAGTAGCGTAGTAGTTGGAGTAGAGCTTCAAAAGTATGTTTCAGTGAGCTTAGGTGACAATTAAAGTAAGGATCGCAGGCCTTACTGGTTCTGAGGTGGGAGATGTGGTAGTTGGTTCAGACTGGCTGCAGGTGGAGGTGTCGTCCTCTGAAACTGTCGTAGAAAGAGCCTGTGGTGATGAGATGTCTCCCTTTGAGAGAGGAGATTCAGCTCTATCCTCTTCTTTTCCTTGCTCACAAACACTGCATGAATAAAAAAAAAAAAGTAAATGTCATTTTCCTTTAATATAGTTTTAAATAGATAAATTAGCATAAAGCATCTCTACCTTGCAGCTGATGGCACCACCATTTGTGGCGTTACTAGAGTGGGTTGAACAACCGGGATCACCGAATCAGGCTGGCTCTCAGAATCAGAGGCATTTGCATTGGGAGTTTCTTTAACCTCTTGGCTCACAGCCTAGGAGGAAACAAAGAACAGAATTTTAAAACGTGACTATGCAAAGACCTGCAAAACATATCTGGCATACAGAGTAGTAGTAGACCAAGCATTAGAGTGTAAATTGTTCACCTTGTTAGTCACCTTTAGGCCACGCACTACATCTGAAAGACGCATCTCTGGTGTAGTCTCCCCTTTCATTGTGACCACACACCCCGGCAACGGAGGAAAATTGGAAGATGCCAGGTCAAAGTTTGGTGGAGGTGGTTTAACTTCCACTGCGGGGACAGGTCTCTGCAATATTGAAATCACTGAATTATAAAATTTGGCAATGAAACAATATATCAACAGACAACTTTTGACAAGGACATATTGAATGGACCACTAGCTCCACACAAAAGGATAGAAGCTTACTTTTGGGGGAATTTTCATCATGTTTAAAACAGAAAAATTAAGAAAATAAAAACTAACCGCAGTAGGCTCATCTTCTCTTTTTCTCCTCGTTCCTCTATGGTTGGTTCTCCTACGATAAACACACATTGTTTACATTTTAACAACATTACTTTGATAAGGAGTGTAAAATAAACCAGTGATTCTTAACCATGGGGTCGCAGACCATTCTTGGGCTGCGAGCGCCACCTAATGGGCCACAAAAAACATTCAATTTTGCATCTGTGGGTCATGAGGGCCACCAGACAGCTTCCCACAACAACGGACGACTGTTAAATTGTCAAATTTATCAGCAGATCATAAAGTAATACTTTTATTTGTGCTTTATTCAAGTTTTATTTAGTTTATTTAATTTGAAACTTAGTATTTTAAATGTATTTATTTTATTGCCACATAATTTTACTAAACAAACAATTCTCTTCAGTTTTTTGAGAATCTAAATATTTTTGGATTTCTGATTCTTTTGTGTTAATAAGCTTGACTTTAGCCATTACATTTGTTCTTGATTTGTTCAAATAATTGCTAGCCTGTTTGGCGTCTATTTGCAGGTTTACATACAAGATAAGCAAGTGTCTGAGATGAAAGGAATATGTTAAGTTGTATATACGTGAGATGGGGGTGGGGTTTAATGAGTTTTCTTCTTCTCACTCCTTTTTGAGTAATAGTTATTAAATTTATTTTGTCATTACTCACGTACATGGCAATTGCTATATTTTCTTCTTAATTTTTAACAGTGTTTATTAATAGAGTTAAGCAAAATGTATTTTTTCTTCTGCTCAAGACATATAAATAAAATAATCACAGTGCATTATATAATTTATTTCACAAGGATTTAACTTGTTAAACTGTAAGTGGACTTGATTTAGTTATCGAATACAAATCAAACCAAGACTCGGGTCAATTGAAATAAAAGTCTTAATATTTGAATGGGCCTCGGGACACTTTGTACTGAGAAAATTGGGCCGAGTGGTCAAAAAGGTTAAGAACCCTACTAATTAACTAACCACAATACATTAAAAAAAATGATATGTAAATTGCCTTCTTCACCTTTTGGTCACAAATCTTCAGTTTACGAGATAAAGGTCACTCACCTGCCACGTCCAGTTGTGCTCAGATCTCCATAAGGGGCGGTGATCTGTGGAGACATGTCCTTATGGTTGAAGGAGGGCAGAGGAACTGACTCTGGGGTGGAGCCAGAGGGTGATCCGGACATGTGGGGGGGCTGCGGACTTGAGGAACCGGACAGGGTGTCCACCAGGCTCCCTGGAGGCACCTCAGCAGGTCTAGGGTGACCCTTTACATTGTTTCTACATGTCAAAAGAAAATACCAGATTACACACCATAACATATACACAGGTCAGGTCAGCAGAGGAGCAGGTAGAAATCCATTTAATAACACCTACCGGCTCCTCACTAGTCGTTGAGCATTTACAGAGCTCGAGTTTGCTTTGTAGTTCCCTGAACTGCTGTAACCATTCACAAATCCACCATTGGGGAAAGGTGCCTGACAACACAGAAACACAATGTAGATTAACATCCTATTAACGGTCCTGATGCAAGCTGTTACCTACCTTAACACTATATATAATTCAATTTAATTATCGCATGCAAGTTATCAATATGCTCACATTTTTTTGAGATTCATCCAAGCATATATCCAGGCATTGGTACCAGTATTTTGTAAAACACAACTGGCCAATAGCCAATGCTTTTCTTTTAGTCTACCATTATAATATATAGTAGGAAAGACAGGAAACAAATGAGCTGCTTTAAAGTTTTTCAAATCTGCATAAGCACAGACAATTTTAACACATATGCACTTCAAACAGACATCATTAAAACATCTGTAGTACACACTCAAGAGTTTTAAACTGAGAGAGTCTCACCAGTGGTGTTTCAAAGTAAGGCATGGGCGAGGGGCTCCAGGTGGGGGACACCACAGGATACACTGGGTACTGCTGCTGAGGAGTATACATCTGCTGCATGTAGACAGGGGTGCCAAACTGAGCCTGTGGCTGGGAATGCTGACCATACACACCTGAGTCCACACTGCGGAAACCGCTTTTACCGAAAAATGTGTTTATGGCCTTTATGCGGGCCTGTAGAAGATAATTGAAAGTAGATGATCAGTTATGCTCACGTGTAATTCTGAAATGTGTGTGATAAATATATCACAGCAGTTATTGATTATTCCCCTCAGATCTCATAATCTCACGGTCATTAGGTCATAAAACATTGCACTGACTAGGAGGGAGGGGGAGGGGGTGGGGGGGATGACAGTGAAGGAGAGAAGTGAGGACTAGATTTAAAGAGGTTAAAGATAAAAGTTCCTCCCAGCCAGCCACAGTGCATATGAGTCCTTCCAAGCGCGATACTGATCATCACTGGGGATTAGACAAGCCTGTTAACATGTCACTCATAAAAATACACTGAACAAAAGAGCTCCAAGTCCACCTGAAAAAAAAAAAACCCAACATTTTTTAGATACCTGAAACACAAAAGTAAATGTCACATTATGATAAGGGCAGCAGTCAGACTGTCTGGAGATATCAAAGTGTAACAATTCAAATACTGCAGCTAAAAAAACAAAACAAAAACCTGGCTTAAAAATGTCCAAATATACAAAACCCAAGGTCACTTCTGTTACTCAGTCTTAGGCAAAAAGACTCGCCCAAACTGTCAGCTTACAGCTGATCCTGTGTAACACATGGTGTGCATGGGCTTCCATTATGTGGTAAGTAGCATAAAACACAGTACTTTTACTGGTTACATATTTTAGCTTAAGAACTTACCATGATTGGTTTTCCCTGAAACATTTTAACTTCCTCTCTGAGGTATCTGAAAGCCTAAGAAGAAATAAAACATTTACAAATATTAACACCATATTATCTTTTTCTCCTTTCAGATTAAAAAGAAACATTTTCCCCCATCACTCCATTGACAGTTGAGTAAAAACCTTAACCTAATAAAGGTTTAAGGTTTTTATCGAGTTCCCAACTGTCAGAGTAAAATGCAAGCAAAAAAAATTTGGATTCATTGTTATAATTAAAATAATAGTATACTTTCTGCAAAGCCATGTGAAATGCTTCAGTCATAAAGATGTACAAAGGCAATGAGAACAATTAGTTGCTGACATAAGACAAATATGTGCATTCAGTACAAAATTGTTGTGATTTAAAAGGCAGTAAAAACAGATATTGTGGCATTTTGTTGCATGTTTTGAAAATTTGAAGAGACTTGCCTTAAGTGCGTCCATATCTGATTGAAATGTTATGTACCAGTTGCTGTTGTGTGCAAATTCAGCACTCAACACTTTTGGGCAGTTTTCACTCTTAAAAAGAGCCTCCACTTCCTGTGAATAAAATGACATACTTACATCATCCGGTTCAAAGTAATAAAGCTCTGAGACAAGTAGTGCTTATTAGGGCTGGGCGATTTAGCCTTAAAAACAAAATTTTTTAAAAAAATTAATTTTTTAATTAAAAAAAAAAAAAAGATTTGATTGGATTTTTAATTCCCTAGTTAAAAGAACACAAGTAGTTGGGATAGGCTCCAGCGACCTTTATTGAGGATAAAGCAGGTTCAAAAGTGACACTGAAAGTGACACTGTGCATGCTCACAATAACCAAGAATTACAAGTTTTCTAATTAAAGTGTACTAGTCGGAAATTTTTATTACCATCCATTTCAAAAGATCACCTATAAAACTAGCGGTTTGCTCCTGTACCTTTAGATATAACAATGAACATTGACTATTGGCACCCTTTAAACATTTCAGTCATTAACATTTGGACTGATAATGTCTAACCATGGTAACTCTTGAGCTGAACATGTAAACATCTGCATTTTTGGCAATAGTGAGAATGAAAAATAAGTACGTTTGGCTTAAATCTATTATCTTTTCTCTGTAATTTTAGCATTTTAGTAATATTATATTATTTAGCAATATTATCCTCTATTATTGCATTTCTTCAGTGAAAATGTTCCTGTATTTAAAAATTCAGATTAAAGTTGAGGATTATTATATCTGAAAAAGAGGAACATGAAAAAAAAACTGTGTGCTTCGTCGAGTAGTGTTGTACAGCTGAGGAAGTGCTATGTCAGAAAAATACTTACGGGGTGGGTAAAATATACCTAGCATCCAAAACTTTCATTTATAGTAAACACTGTTCATTCATTTGTGCATTAACAGACACCCTACGTTATGCATTTTTGAATGTTCAATGTTTGTTTATTGCAAACACTGTAATTTACTGAGTGTTCTTGAATGCCTCACAGTATGCTTTGTTAATGCAACCTCACATCTTAACAGTGACAAAGTTGTGGAGCTATAAATGAACCGGTGGACTCTTGTACCACAAAGCTGCAACATACAGAAAATAAAAGTTAAAATGCGTCAAACATCCGACCAGCTTCTGTGCGTCGCACTGACAATCCACCGCTTGTTTGGCACACATCCAAACCAAAGGCCCTATGCCAAATTGGTACGGTAAAAATTATTAAGATAATGATAAGAAAATCGATTTTCTGAAATTAAAATCGTTTTGATTTACAAATTCGATTTTTAGATTGAATCTATTTTTTTCCCAGCCCTAGCGCTTAATAGCGCAATGAAAAATAAAACATTTATTGAAGTGACTAAGCAGAACATGTCGTTTCCACTAGCGGTATCCTTACCTCAACAGGTGTCGTCTCTGGCACCTCTCTCAGAATAATGATGCAGCGACTGTGATTCGGTCGAACCTTTTCACCAGATTCATCCACTTGGACCATAGGAGATGCTGCAAAAACAGACAAAACTTAAATCCACCTGTGTTTGTAAAAATCTAATAAATCATTAAGCTCATAAAACTCATGGAACCAAATTTTGTGCCGTCAGAATCTACTCTCTTTGCCGCTATTGTTATGTTTGTGTGGGAGGAGCGGATGGCACTCATCATAAATAAAAGGGAAACATGACATATTATTAGTACCTTTGAGTACATCCAGAATGAGATCCATGTCAGTGGTGAGAGATTTAATGTCCTCCATGCAGGCAATGGTCCAGACGGGCACAAACTGATCACTGTCCATTTGAGATATCAGGTATAAGTCCTTAGATAGGTTTTCCCTGTAAACATCCAAAACAAAGACTTAACTTCATCTTAAATAAAATCAGCATGAAAAGGGGACTGAAAATTGTCATGTTTACATAACATTAAAACTAACATTACTATTACCAACTGATTTCATTGCTGGGAACAAAATATGCTTCCTGGTTTCAAAGAGGTTCCTCTTAAACATAAGCTTATGAACTTCCTTACTTTTCAGAATGTCTTTACACCTGGGTGAAAATTTTTAAGAACAAAAGTTTGACACTTAGAAGTTGCAATCCTGGGTATAAAAAAAGACTTTGTGTGCTAAACATCTTACCTAGAAAAGCAGAACTCGAGTTGTTTCTTCAGAGATTCTCTTAGAGCCTCTTCAGACATTGGCTGTTCCTTAGAAACATCATCTTCTATGGCTGTGTTGTATTGTGGGTCAAAGACTAAATACCCCGAGTCAGGGTAGTCTGTGTCATTCTTAATGCAGTCTGTGGGTACATGGTCATAGTCAGAGGCTTCAGGATATTCAGTGCTGTAAGCCTTACCCACTGAAGAGGAAACATCTGCGTAACCTGACAGGAGACAAGCAGTAACACAACAATTGTGAAATAACTAATGCATCCAAGCTTTAAACAAGCTCTGTGGTTACTGCATAACCGTAAGAACAAGTTATGAGATGTAGCATGTCTGGATGATAATCTTGGCAAGTCATTAAATATTCTGTACATGCAAACACATGTCAGAGCTACCTTCAAACCTATGTCAACAGAACATGTGCTGATGTACTGTAGCTGTAAAGTTTATACCATCAGTCATTCCACTTGGAGGAGGGTAGGTCTGCAGCCAAGGTGAATCTTCTGTCCCTTCTGACGTCTCATTTTGGTGGACAGGGATCTCCTGCCAAACTTTGGCATTGGGGTTCAGACCTGTTCCCTTTGTAGTGACCTGTGTAGTTATTAGAATAAAAAGCAGTTTAGAAAATACTCTGAGTACACACCTTGCAGTACAAGTAAGCACAGTTGCACAATCTAATTTTGTCACTTAGAGGCATATACATCATGGCATGTGGAGTGTGTAAACATTATACAGTGTGAAACCCCACAGTGCTGACAAATTTGTGGTTTGATACAATTAAAATGCTATTATTAAATTATCAGATACACAGAACGTTGAAGATGAATGCACCTTTCTTCCTGACATGAAATTGTTCAAGTCCAATCTTTACACTCTAACGTAATTACTCTCAGTTAAATATTTTTCTGAGATCTGATTGAAACAGGAGAAAAAATAAGCATTCCAAATGCTACACATAGGCACTGGAAAAAAATGTAACGGGCTAGAAGTTTAACATGACGCAAGTCTTTTCGTTAATAGTGTCATTTCTGAAGACACCAGTATTAAGCTTGCCAGAAATCTACTTGAATACCTAAATACATTTTAACTAATCCAATGAATGGAGCCAGTGCATCCGAAGTCCTATTTGCAACACTTTAATCCAGCTTTTCCAAGCCTGTGCTTCACACTATCACGGTCCGGGGTTCTGATTGGCTGGCTCCTGGATGTGACTCCGCCCCTCGGTCACATGTGGGGCTGCATGGCGCAAGTCTACCTCCAGCTACGGCGCGACTCGAACAAGGCATTTTGACCTGTCATCCCTTGCTGAACCACAACGATTGCATCAATGAATGATTCGATCCCAGTATTAACTTACACCATACACGTCGGTCTGACACCTACAACATTCGTCTTAGTTTTGCCGATAGTTACGGGGCTGAGAGCACGACATGGTGCCAGGTAACGTTTCTGAGTCAGAATGAAAAAGCACATGGCGCCGACGCGACCACGCAGCTCAAACATGTGTCTATATTTAAGTACTGTCGAGCCTTTTAAAGTACAAAGAGAGCAAACCAAGAGAAAAGACGCTTGTGGTGAACTGATTTCAGCAGCCCCACACTGACGTCCTTCAAAAGGTTAACATTTCTGTGGCGCAGTCTTGACCTATTTGAAGAAACTTAATAGCCATTTAGCTGCTGTTGTGTAACAGCTAGCGCAACATTTAACTCAATCGTCCAGTAGAAACGCCTCGTTATACATGTCACAACAATGCAATTACACGACTTGCTAAACTTGTGGACAACCCTGGTTTCCCCCTGAGTCTTTTTCTACACGTGGTGAGGCGGTCGGCTGTGTTACGGCCGTGTCGTTTGCTACCATATGTTCACAGCTTCCACGCCTGCATTTAGCTTAAGTTTACTAGCTCAACTGGAACAACTGGCCCGACCGATAACCTTGAAAAATACGACTTTAAAATTAGACAACTTTTTTTTTCCCCTTTTGACAATATAGTAAAGAGTTGGAAGCAATATTTAAGTCATGAACGGCAACTTACAGTTTAAAGCAAAATGTCCATATGTGGAGCTTTAGCCTTTAAGTGGAGCAGAGCACGAGTCATAGCAGACGAAGGACGCAAACAGGTTGTCGCATGTTAGCTAACGTGGCCGTTCAGGCCCAGTCACTTACCATGCTGACCCTTCTTCGGCTTCTTCTTGACTTCGTCTGCGTCTCAACTTGGTGTTAATCCTGTTAATTCACTTGTTCCACGCTGTTGACTCTGACTGTCCACTCTTGTTCTCTTTGTCCTGTGGTCGGCTCTTCACTTAACTACCGTTCCCCCGGTAACTGTTACTAAAGCAGTCGAACGTCCCGAACAAACGGCGAACTACGAAAACCACCGACCGACCGTTCTCACTGACGTACGTCCCGGTATTTACTGAAAAGCCTTCTCCATTATATTCAAGAGTTTCCTTCACTCAGATCCTGTCACCGCGACTCCGCATCGATGCAGCTCCTCTCCAGCATGTGACAACACCGTGTCCTCTGCCTGCGACCGTCCGTCGGAGCGGCTCTACTCCGCCTACCTCCGCCTTTATTCCCCGGCAACAGAGCAGCGACGACTGACGGCGACTCCTCGAACACACGACACTCCAAGCTCCTCAACGACTCGCACTAAATTAGGTTCATTACCATCACACATGGCTTTGGGATTTCTGTGCAAGTCAATTTTAGTTGGACACAATATTTTTGCTTAAAAATTAACCTAACTCTGCATAATTACTTTTAATTTATTCTTTTGAATCTGTTAATGTCCAAACAGTATTCAATTAAAAATCACTCAATTTAATCTCGTAAAAGACGGTGTGGTAGTATGTGTGCACTGTAATCATAATTATAGCAACACTGCATTTCAAAAATTTTGTAAATAGTATGTTTAGCAATACTTTCTTTGCACTCAATTTTTTATATTTGTAAGACTTTGAAGTGTAGTTCTACGTTTGAAGTTAAATTTAAGTGAACCTTTTAAAAATCTAGTGCAGCTGACATACAGCAATTCTACATTTTATGTAAATTTCTATATAGGCTGGCGTTTTACCGTTACTTTTGTGTTGTTTAGTTTGCACTACCTAATGCATGCACATTTTCTTGCTATATATCCTGTTGCTGCCTTGACAAATGAATTTCCCTGTTGTGGGATCAATAAAATGTCACCCATCCATTATCTTTTTGAGCAAATTCACCCAAAGACAAATGGGACACCCATGTTAATCAAATTAACAAACGCACACATGATTGAAATCCAATGGTTTAATGGGATAATGGCATTAACATACAATATCATGTTAAAAATGTTGCTACATGTATTTAAGACACAATACAAGCATGTTTTCTTCAGTTTGACATGATTTAACCAGATATTTGTAACATGATTTAATCAGATATTTGATATTGTTATATCAGATATCTGATTTCAAAATGTCCCCCAATCACTGAAGTGTCCACACAAGTGTCCTCATCAGGCTTTTGTTGCAGCCTGTTGTCCTGCCTGTTGGCTCTGTTGTAGTTGCTGGATCTTAATGTTCATAACTTCAATGACAGCTGTGACACAGAATACAAGGTACAGAGTTAATGGGCTTGTAGGTAATAGGTATACATCTCCTGTCCTGAATTTGAAAGGGTACGTTCCTGTCCAGTATCTTCAAGTCACTGACTACAGAAAATTAAAAACATTAAATATAGATGCACGTTTAAAAAATCAATTTGATTTTTTTTTCTCACATATTATTACATCTTAAAAAGTTTGTTTTAGGAGCGCTTCCTGGACTCAAAAGGTAATGGTCTGAGGTGCTCTTTGGATAGGGAAAAAGTAGATCAAAAAAAAGAAAAAATTCCAAGGCACTCCCATGTATCAAAATAAAAAGCCTTTATTGCATTGGCTTAGGTAAAGCCAATAAATAAAGGCTTTGTATTTTGATACTGGGAGTGCCTTGGTATTTTTTCTTTTTCTTGATCTACTTTTTCCCTATCCAAAGAGCACCTCAGACCATTACATTT
>JAPTGZ010000022.1:22214366-22230488 GCA_029814645.1 Fowleria isostigma | reverse complement strand
CCAATTTTTTTTTTTTTTTTTAACTGATAAACATACTTTGAGATGCCTACTGACTAAAGGTAATGTGGGTCATATGTAGCCACTGCAGACTCCCTCACCTGGCCTGCTGTCTGCATGAGGCAGGTGTGTTTGTGGGCCTTCTCCTGTTGGACCTCTGCGCTTCAGCTTGGACAACTCATCTCTCTCCAAATCAAAACACATATCTCTCCTCAAGACTTCAAAATCGACATCTAAAGAGTCAAGAAACAGATCAGATTTATCCTTTTTTTAAAATGAAACTTTAAGTATTTAAAATTATTAAGAGTGACCTGGAACTAAAGTACAGTAGTACAGTACAGACTTTATGAATGTCTTTGTTTTGTTGTTTTTTATACACAGAAAATACATGTAAATGCTTTTACATGAACTAGTGTTGTCTTCATTCTCAGTATCTGATGTCCTGAGCTGTTCAATGCTCATGTCCAGGACTTCATTGGGTTCTTCTTCAATGGCTCTCATTTTGTCTGGCTCCTCCAAGGTTTCTGCCTCCATCTTGGACCTCACCCTTCTGGTTCGCCCTCGTCTCACTGAAGCAGGCCGCTCGTCCTCAGAAGAAGCACTCTGTGGAAGAGCTGTGCTCTTCTTAACTCTGGTCTGCTTCTTGGTTGGTGCTTTCTCAGGTGGACCAGTGGATGTTTTGCCACTGTTGGCAGCCTTTCTAGTAGTAGTACGGTTTTTAGGGACTTGAGTTTTTTCTTTGGCTTCTGCTTGGGTATTAGCCTCTGTGTCACTCTCATCACTAAATTCCACCTGTATCAAAATATCAACAGAACAGTAGAAGATAACCATAAATGATAAAACCTTTTTAGAAGAAGAACTTTATTAGATTAGATACCAACCTTAAAAAGTGGCTTCTTTGGGCGTTTAGGAGCTGCTGGTACAAGCTGAACTGGTGATAATTCTTCATAAACATGAAACTGTAATTTAGAGGCAGTCTTCGGTGCTTTCTGTGTCAAGGCAGTGGTTTTCACCTTTTGAAGAGGAGTGCAGGTCAATGTAGGTACTACTGTGTTGAAGTCAAAGATGCCAAGCTCTCCAGTAGATGATTTGGCAGTCACCGGTGTCATGGGAACCAGACTCTTTCCTCTGGATGAGGAGCATGTCACTTTAGTCTTTAGCTTGATAACATTGAGCTTCTTTGTGTCCTTTATCTTGACCTGTTTCTGCCCTTGTTTAAGCTCTTTTATTTTGTTCGGTGTTTTCCACATCCAAACATTTGAGATGAGCTCCTCTGGGATGCATTCCTTATTTGCGGCTAATGTGACCAATGACACTATGGCTTTGGTTGCCATCAGGCCTGCTCTCACAGATGTTAGCACAGGAGAGGGAACAGAGTTGACAAAGGCTAATCCAGCTTCCACTATTTTCCACACATTACAGACCTTGCTGAGGCTTGGATCGAGCCCAGATGTGGCCATGTGAAGGTAAACACGGCCCACAATGTCGTGCATTAAGGAGGGCTGAGTGGAACCCTTGTCAGTATCACTGGCTGAGAAAAGTTTAGCCAATTTTGTTCCCAGTTTGGCAGTGACATTCTTACAGTGAGCTAAAGCTGTCAAGTGAAGCTCCAAACTGATTTTGGCGTCAGCTGGATCCAGCTGGAGAGCCAGATCAGCCCGTGCTGCTGCCCAGCGAGCAGTGACACGACCCAGGCAGGGCTCAGAGCAGCAGGGGCACTGGCAGTCTGGCTCGTGTGCAAGGGAGGACAGCCAGTGGTGTGGCTTGGCTTTGAGAGGAGGGGAGCTAGACAAATCACGCACTACAGGTTCTTTGGCAATCCACTTGGTGCTCAGGATGTCTTTAAAATCGTCTTCCAGGGAAGGAAGGGAAGATTCAGGTTTCCGCGCAGGGCGACCTTTCCTGGGTTTGATTTTGACATCTGCCTTCTGCTTCTGGTCAGAAAAATCTGAGAAAATAAGCAAATACACCAGTTCACTGTGTAGTTCAAGAAAAGATAACACAGATACCCCAGGATTTACCCTACTATTGTAAGGATACGGTGCAGCACACAAACTATTTTGGGTGCCATATTTCAACTTTAAAGTTGTGCATTATTAATGAATGTGTGTCAAAAAAGAAGTCTTTCCTGAAATTATACCAAATAAAATATATGTTTAAAAAAGGAAAATGCATACAATTGTACATGAAAATAAAACAAACCTAGTTTTCCCAAAGTGCTTGACAAATATTTACTTGCAATCATTAACATTGTCAAAAAAAGTTTAAGAACATAATCTGAGGATGTCTACATTACATGTACATACAACTGACCTGTTCCAAGTTCCAGGAGGTTCTTGACGTTGTCTAAATCTAATCCACTTTCCTCTTCCTGCCCCTGCATCAGATCCAACTCTGCTTTCACTACCAGTAATTCAGCACACCTAAAACAATGACAAAAAAGGAAAAGTTTCTGTTATATTAGTAGTAATATGAGCGTACCATCTTCGACAAAAAATTATACTGACCTAAAGTTCACAAGCTGTATTTTTAGGATACACATGGATCGTATACTTTATTTTTTTTAAGACTTTTTTTTTTTTAAAGATAACTTAAAATAAGTTTATGACTGACCTTAGGACAATTTCTTATTCAGTCATTGCAGGCAAGTAAAAAGTTAACTGCATGTGTTTCTGTGCAAATCTAGGTTGTCAAGGAATTGGGCTAAATGAAAGGTTAAATGCATCTAAATGTTGTCAACATGCAATTAAGTATGAAGTAAAGAAACAGTATTACATTCAAGTGTGGGCTGTAATAAAAAAAAAAAAAGTGATAATAAAAACCCCACAAATGAAAATTTAACATGTAACATCTTCCATTGTCTAATGTACAAGTAAAACAGACAGTCAAGGCTGTTTAAGAGGTTGAGATATTACAAAGTATAGTCCGCGAAATATGAATCATATATATTTCAGCATAGCCTCACCAAATTTTACATGTAAGATAAATACCAATGTACAATATGAACATACTGGCTGAGTGCTTGGAGCTTGATAGCCAGTTTGAGGGCTTCAAGACACTGGAGCCTAGCATCATAAATGGCACCACAGCTGCTCCTCAAGGAAACAATCTTCATAGAGCCGTTTAACAACTCTGAGAGCAGCTGCCACTTCACCATAAGGTTGTCTCCTATTCACAAGTGAGAAATGAGAGGATCAACAAGGTGTAAAAATGCTAAAATAAACAGCGTACTATAATGTAATCCTACCCTGGTCAACAAATCGCACATCTGTGCTGCTGCCGGTACCCCCATAAAGACCCTTTCCCACTAAAGTCACCAAGAGGCTGCAGAGAAGCTTCAGACTTTCATACAGAGCAGTGTCTGGGCTACTGAGACCTGAAACATACAAATACATTTAAGCAATTACAGCAATCCTCAAGGGCACAATTCAATGTGTTTTCAAATATTTTAAGCCAACCATGTTGTTTGATGAGATTTCGCTGGGCTTGTGGCAGTGCAGCTGTGTCCAGGTTCAGATAGGAGCCACAGACCTGGAGAGTTTGAGCTCGTAGCAGGTACCAACTTTTGGATTGTCTCTGCTCATTTGCCTCTTTGAGAACCTCACACAGATAGGACACACCACGATCAATCTGAAAAACAGAGCCCCCCCCCTCTGTTTTTTTTTCTTCATCAGAGAAACAAACAAAAAATCTGGCAATTACTATGTGAAAAATAGGAGGGAAAAAAAAATTAAATCAGTCACCTACCTGTCCTGTAGTGCAGCAGTACCGAGCTTTCAGCAGAGTGACCAGCATAAACACAGAGGACGGACCATCAGCAGTGGTATCTGAAGTAGCAAACCTCTCTGCTTCCTCTAGCTGAGCCTAAAGACATTAGGTAGGTCCATCAGAAAAAAATAGAAAATTGTCCCAGTGAATCTTTAACAATCACATTTGTATTATTGCTATGAAAAACCCTATGGAGAAAACAAAAAAAAAAATTACCAAAGCCAGTTCAGGGGAGCCCAGATCCAGGAGGACGCTGGCTGACTGACAAAGGGAACTGGCACAACCATGAGCATCAACAAGGTGACGTGCAACTCCAATAGCAAGTTGGTAAGCTTCCAAAGCCTTTAGAGGCTAAATAAGAGAAAAAGGACACTTTATGAGTACACCAATGGCTAAACACACTGGATGAATGGAGGATACAACATGTATTAATTTAAATCGTATGTGTATAGTTTTAGTTTATCTTGAGAGAAAACAAAAATTAACTATATCAACAACCTCTAGTAATTTTGACCACATTTTATATTGTTACCTTTCCCATCAGTTTAAACAGAGCAGCCATCATGGCAATGGAGCTGCAGGTCTGTTTATGGTTCCTGACAGAAGGCAGAGCATCACCCTTCAGAAGAGTGGACCACTCATAAAGTGCACTTTCCAAAGGCTGGGACAGATCTTAAAAAAAAAAAAAAAAAAGCTATTTTAAGGAAAAATATTTCTAATTACTGGAGTTAAATAACAGTCTACCACATTATGATAACACTTGATTAACATTGAGGCAAATATTTACGGCAGAAGAATAGATCATTTAAAAATCGAGTTCCTACTTTTCTCTGCTGCCAGGTTGAGATGCAAGCCATCATAGACCTGGAAATTGTCTTGATCTCTCTGCTTATCTTCATATTCAAAATCATTAGTCCCAACGGAATTGGCCACACATGGTGCCTGCTCACGCAAATCCTTGAGCGTTTTCTCCCTCGCAATGGTCTGGCCAAAAAGACATGCCATTTGGTGATCACAATGCATGTTGTGGTGTTCATAATTCTACTTGATTTACAACTATCAGTTATATCACCAACTGTATACGGATTTCAATTTGAACTTTACACATTTTAATATATTTTAAGACACTTTGGCATTTCTGAATCCAAATTCTGACTCCAAACCATACTTTTAAAAGTTCCTGGATGCCTGACTATGTCATATGCAAAACACACAACCAAAACAACCCTTTGCAAATACTAAAAATTAATCAATAAAAATGTTGCAAATATCAATGTGATATCACTCCAGAAATCAAATCCTCACCTCCTGAAGATTTTTCTCAAGGTTGCAGATATAGAGCCACAGTAAAGCGTGGGCCTTGTCATCTCTCAGTCTGTCAGCATTCTCTTGAGTCTTTGGTTCCTCTTCCAGCAGTCGCAAAGCTTCATGTATAAAATCAACTGCCGTGCTTCAGAATTACAGACACACACAATGAAAAAGAGCTGGAACACTCAGTTCAATATAACTGTAGCGGTGTTTAGTTGTGACTCCTCAACCTCATGTATCGTGAGAAAGTAAACTACAACCGGCTAATAGGAATTATGCAAAACGATACTGAATAATATAACATAATTGAAGAAACTCCAGACTATCAGTTATACAAAAGAAAGCTCCTACCAGTCAGTCTGCTCACTGAAATCCTGGAAACAGACAACTTGGGCCATTTCACAGAGGTAGACCGCACGCATATGGGTATGAGAGCTCTCCTCGTGGCAGATGTCCAACAGGTCACAAAGGGTGTTGTAACGCTCCTGGGCCGTGTCAGCTGCTACCTCCTTATAGGCATGTAGCTCCTCATCCAAAAGGCAAAGCATCACTCGCTCATCAGGAACGTCTGGACCAAAGCCATCACGTAATGTTCTGTTCCCAAATGTGACAAGAAAACTCGACAGTATTAACTACCCTAACTCACTTCTTTCATACATCTTGACACCATTTTCAAGACTTGTCCTTGCAGTACTATCATAATTCATCTGTACCTCAATCTGATGTCCTCCTCACAGTTACGGGCTGCATCGACCTTTGTTTTCACCCACAGAGAGACTGGTTCGGTCATATGACTAGTGATTTTGTCCCCAAGAGCCTTCAGCCACAGGATGGCCCAATCTAGAGCTTGTTCAAGCTGTTCAGCACGACGAGACGTCTGTACAGCCAGCATGAAGAGATAACTCAACTAGGAAATGAATAGAAAATAAATATGAACCTCATATGGCCAATTTCATAACAACACAGATGACAGAATAATGTTTCCATCTTAGGTGCCAAAACTACAAAGTGCCTAAACCCATTCTAAAGAAACACAATATAATCTTAAAAATTAATTATAAAATTGGGTCCTTTATGAGAACATGAAACACATTGTCAAGACTTACTCTATCAACAGATAGTGATGCAGGGCAATTCTTGTACAGATCCTTGCAGACAATTTCAACTAGCTTGAAGGCCTGGTCATAGAGGCGTCGGTTGTACAGTCCACAAGCTAAGTTACTCACAGCAATCACTAAAAAGCACACAAAATACATCCATAACATCATTGTACAGTAACAGTATTAACATTTGAGGACCACACAACAGTAATGAAGAAATATTGGCACCTGCTTTGACGTGAAGATTTTCACTGGACAACTGGTGGAGTTCAGTCATCATCTGTCCTGCTGTTGATTGACAGTACAGCAACACTCTGTCTAATGTGTCACTGTCCTCCAGCTAAGAGTAAAAAAAATAACAAAACTCCAAATTATTCTTTAAATCTTAACTTGAGTAGATTTTAATTGTATCAACAATTTCTAATTGTGTGGCTTTTCAGTTTTAAAACTGTTATCATGAAACTGCGGAATATGTTCCCTCACCTGTGATGCAAGCATGCTTTCATAAGCAAGCACAAAGCCTTGGTAAATTCTGAAGCAAAGAACTTGTTGCAGTCTGCTACTTTCAGCTTGGCAGATTGAATTCTATATCAATGAAATTAAAACAAGTTAATAATCAATACCAGCACAAATTATCCTTTGAATATAAAATTAGCTTTCAAACTCAAGTTTCATTGTCTTGAGAATTCTAATTTACTATGGTTAGACTTTCAATGATTTCCCTGCCCAATGTTAATCAAACATAGACAAAGAAAAATGTATTTCCATGTGGACCAACCTTCTTCAGTCTTCCAGATATTTGTTCTTGGTATTCGTCAAGAAAGGAAAACCAGGTCAGGAGTTCAGGTCCACTTAATGCTTTGTTGTTGCCATTTTCAAACGCCCACCCCACCAGTGCACAACCCTCTAGAACTGCATGAGCTTCTTGGACCCCTATATCAGCTGAAAGAGCTCTCAATGCCCTGGCACATTCTGTCAAAGCCTGGCCACTATCCTGTCCAGACTTGAGAGCAGAATGGATTTTTATAGCCCATTTGCCAAGTGCCAAAGCTGTACAGTTATGGTCAGCAAAGTCCTTGACATTTTGCTCAGTTTCATCTAGTAGTGTGGAGGCTAAGTCATAGTTGCTGGCCTTACAAAACACCTTTACTATTATTAACACCATCTCAGAAAGCGTATGTAAACTTAACATCTCCCTAGGCTGCTGGTCCTTGCCCGTTTGCAAGGCTTGTTTATTAGTCCAACATCTTTGGTAAAGTGTGTGAAATTCCTGGAGAAGAAATAAAGAGTCCTCCTTGGTCACCCCTCCACAGCTACTCTCAAATTCAGCAACAGCATCCTGTGTGTAAATTAAAGTTTTAGAGTTTGAGGGTGTTGCACTTTCTGTGTCCAATAACAGCAGGAAACTCAGAGCTTGTATCCGGCAGTGAAGCTTGTCCCGTGGATTTAAGTCCATCTTGTCTTTAACACCAGAGAGTCCATTCCAGATTACAGAGAAGCAGCTCCGTGCTAGAACACAGTAGTCCTCAGCCTATGAAATGATGCAACAGTAGTAATCTTGTTAATGCTGACATTATGAAGGCAATCATGCAGTGTGTGGATACAATGCACACATATAATTAGGGCTGTGCAATCCAATGTCTTCAATAGTCAACAATTTTAATTTGTCACATTATCAGCCTTTTGGAAAGAACTGTACATATTCTATCATTTAACAGCAGAGTTTTCTAATCAGCTAACATTTATTTTAAAAACAGTACAATTTGAAAATATTGGTATTTTAGATTTTTTTCTACATTCATTCATTCATTCATTATGTAATGTAAATATTGCAAAAGTAAAACGTTCATTCAAGTTTGCTTTTAATGATTTCCTTTAAAGACCGTTGGCATTAAAAGTGTTCACTTAGTCGACTTAAACTTCAAACAGCTATCAATGACTGAATTACAACTGCTTTACTAAAGCAACAGAACAAAACACAATGCCAGGTACATATCAGACATGAGAAACACGTTGACTCAGTTTATGGATCAAGATTTCTCCTCTAAAGAACATCATTTTGTGGACAGCTTGCCCAGCCCTACAGTATACATACTTATTTAAAGTATATGATACATACCTGTTGTGCTTGAGTAAGCCTGTTGTGAAGCAGTTCACTCACGTGGCTACAGAGACTGTGAACTTTAAGTGTACTCAACTTCTTGACAATATGGAAAATGATCTTTTCCATGTAAAGCGGACTGCTTTGAGGAACATTTGCTCCAGCAACATCATAGCCATTAAGGGCAACCTCGACCAACTTTACTAACTCAGTGATATGGGTAAGGTCTGTAGGATCAACCCCCAGCTGATGATTACAAGCCCTGATGACTCGGTCACACAATGTACGCCCTTGGAGCCCTGGTTGATTCTTCACATAGTTCTGTAAAATGTAAATTAGACACATTGTATGGCAATTAAAGACTTTAAAAGATCATTTGAAAGCTACGTTAACTATTGACGTGTACTAATAGGTAAGGAAAACTGAAGAATTGTATGGAGGAAAAATGGGTCGTGTTATAAAAACTGAATGATTATGCTAACCTCTAGCTCTTGATGTAAAAGCACAGTTTCTTTCACAGAACTTGTCCGCTTGATGTAGTCGTCCACTTTCAAACACTTCATGTCGACCACTGCAAAGGACAGGTTAGATTGTATTTCAAAGTTCACGGTTTAATTTAAACATAAAAGCAACTGATATTAACTTTAGCTTAGTTAACCAAAACGTTAGCTTCTTTTCTATAACATTACAATGTTAAACTACTTAATGTTTACGTTTGTTGCGATAATTGTAAGAGTAAACGGACTTACGTAAAAGGAGAGATGGTTGGAGCAACTCTTTTATTTAGAGCAGCTTAACAACATAACGAAGCAGCTTTTAAGTCGCTGTTAAAGGTACAAGGTAAAAAGATCCAAACCGTTGTTATCATGGAAACATCACCGTACGCCGCGCACTGTATTTGAACAGAATGTGCTGACCAATCCGACAACACTTCCGGTTAACCGGAAATTTGATTGGTATTGGGACTTGTAGTTTTTAGCGATTGTGCCAAATCGTGGTTTAAATATCAACACCACTGTAACAAAAGTAAACACATTCTCAAACCATTATGTAAACATATAGTTGCAGCTCTACACAGTACTCCCGATTGTACATTAACGTAAGATAATTCAAATATTTTACCATATTTCAATACATCATAGCCTATATGTAGTTTTTTTTTGTTTGTTTTTTTACTTTTAAGACGTTATGGACGGAGATGATACCGTTGTTTTTAATCCGTGTGTACTGGTACATAATAATTGTATGTGAAAACTTGTGTATCCACTAGGGGTCAGAAGCGTACACTTTCCCTCTCGTCTGTTTACTCTAATGTAGTTTTAAATGACTGACTTGTTTCTTACCTTTTGAGCATTCATTTAAACCGTTTCTCCATGAAAACACATCAAAACAGACCACAGCTAGTTGTTGCAAGTGGTTAAAGTGGATAAAGTAGTGCAGCTGCAGAGGACCCTCCCAAATGGCAGAAAACACAAAGCAGCTTAATGTTGTTGTTTTTTTTTAATACCATAGTGAGGTTTTCTGTAAAAATAAACACCAGGCAGGTTTTTAAAATGTTTATTTTTGAAACTTGGTAATTTTAGTTGCAATAATATTGCACTTTAAACTGAGTTTATAAAGTGCTTGAAAAGAAAGACAGGTCAGGTCCTGAGGTATGTATGAATAATCACATAGACAAGACACTAGGGGACAATGCCTCTCCTCTTGACGATGTGTTCAATCGTAGCCATTTCAGAAGTGTCCAGGTTAATCTTGTATTTGGCCAAGATTTTCAGGATGGGTCTTAGCTTTAACCACCATGCTGTCTTTGGGATACGATGTCTGGAGAGAAAACATTTAGTGAAAGAATCTGTATAACAAATATCTCAAACCATAGGTGATCAAATAATGTAAGTATATTATCATTATTTTAATAATTCTAATGTATTTTACTAATTGGCACCTTTGGATGTTTTGAAAAGTGCCAATTAGTAAAATACATTATTCTAATTATTCTAATGTATTTTACTAATTGGCACCTTTTAAAACACCCAAAGACACCTTAATACAGTTAAAAACAATGAAGCAATATAAGGTGAGAAAGAATGAAAGAAAAAGCTATGTATGCACAACTAATGATAACATACTCTCTACAGAACACTAGAACTAGCAGCACTAACGTCACTTTAAATGGTTTTAGCTCAGATACTGATTTTGCTAATGCTCTTGATGGCTTTTATAATTGTTTTAACACATTTGATTTTGGTAAAGAAATACAGGCATCAAGCCTTGAATTGTGTGACAACCAGCATTTCTCTGTTACACAGGAGGAGGTTGAAAGAGCCTTTCACTCCACAAAAATTAACAAAAGCCCTGGACCTGATAACATCTGTGGTTGGTTGCTTAAAACCTGTGCTAAAGAGCTAAGCCTAGTGTTTCGTAAGATATTTATTAGAGCTTTGGAATGCAGCATGTCCCCAGGATTTGGAAGGATGCTGTTGTGGTTCCAGTCCCTAAATCTAGTCACCCCACAACACTGAATGATTTTAGACTGGTGGCTTTGACCTCGATATGTATGAAAATCCTTGAAAAAATGGTTTGTTTAGAGCTCCTGAAAAAAAAAGAATACTCTTAATCAGCTGCAGTTTGCCTTCTGGCCAAAAAGGGTAATAGAGGATGCGACCCTCACTCTCCTTAATCTGCTTTTTAATCATCTGGAGGGAGTGGGTCTCATGCATGGCTTTTATTCATTGACTTCTTATCTGCTTTTAATACAATTCAGCCGCTCATTTTAACTCAGAGACTTTTAGAGCATTTTAACTTGAGTAATCTGGTGGGCTGGATTTTAGATTTTTTAACAGGCAGGACACAGAGGGTCAGAGTCAGAGGTTTTATCAGACAAGGTGTGCGCCTCCACTGGCTCACCACAAGGGTGTGTGCTCTCACCCTTGTTATTCATTCTGTACACTAATATGTGTCAGTGTTTTCCAGAACAGATTGATTTTAAAATATGCAGATGTCTCTGTGATTGTCAGCCTTCTTCAAGGATCAGAAAAAAAGTCACGGCCTGGTCACTGACACCTTTGTCCAGTGGTGTGAGGACTCACACCTACAGCTAATAGTAAGACAAAAGACATGGTCAATGATTTTAGGAGAAATGCCAATACACCTGAGCCTACCATAATACAAATGGTAGAGCAGGTCACATTTTATAAATATCTGGGGATGATTATTGATTCATTTTTGAATTTTAAGTTTAATTGTGAAGCAATTAGCTGGAGGGGGCACCAACGCCTGTTTTGTCTGAGGAAGTTGTCCCATTTCCACAGAGATAGAACCATCATGACACTCTTTTATCATGCTTTTATTGAATCGATTTTATCTTTTTCATTGATGTCATGGTTTAGAAACCTGCCCCTCAAAGACAGGAACTCACTGGCCCTGATCATCAAATGGTCTGGTCGTCTCACTGGGGAGTCAGAGCTGAGTTTGGAGGCCCTGTACACCAGGTAGATACAGCAGCTGGCCACCTCCACCGCAGTTGATGACTCCCATCCCTTAGCCAGTGAGTTCCAGCTTTTACCCTCTGGATGGAAGTTCAAAGTCCCTAGATCCAGGACCACACGGTATAGGAACAGTTTTGTTCCTGCTGCCATCTCTCTTTTAAATCATCCCTGATGCACGTTGCACTTTATGTTATTTTAATTCTTGGGTCTGGTTTATTTTAACGTGGTCCTAACTTATCTGCTATTTATTTATCCCTTGTATGGTGCCATGTTTTTATGTTTTTATCTGCTTATAACAGATTTTTTTCTTGGCATTTTTAATGATATTTTAATGATATCTTAGTGATATCTAATGATTTTATTTATTTATTTAAGTCTAATTTTTATCTATTTATTTATTTATTTTTTTAAAATTATGTTCAGTATCTGCTGGAGTACCTGTCCATGTCTTTTGTCTGTGCTGTTCCTAAATTGTCCTACGTATATGTCCTGTGTTTTTAATATTTTAATGTTTGACATTGTATGTTTGAGATGCCCTCTCCAGGCTGTAAAACAAATCTACCTACGAGTATCAATAAAGTCACCTTGAACTTGAACTATCCTCCCTATCAGTATATACAGATACTGATTCATTTGATTGATCCCAGGGAAAAATCACCGATCAATTCATTCACATATCAGCAGCTTAACAAAGGTCATAACAATATATCAGAATACAACATAAAATGAGACAATGAAAGCTATATTAATTATTGATTACTGGTAGATTATTGCAGTAATTGCACTCTGCCAAATTGAGATAAAATAATCTAGGTAAGTAAATAACAGAATATACTAAGTACAAACAGAGGAAGACAGTTACTATTTAAAAACAAATTGGTATAAAATGAAGTCTTACTCAAAATCAGTGTGCTCTTTAAGTTCTGCCAGTGGCTGAAAGACCAAACCTCTCTTCCTCATGCCCAGCACACAGGCTGAGTCTGGAGAATTGGCGAAGATGCGACCTGGAGGTTTGATGTTAAAAACAGAGTATGCATTAGCCATGGGAGTTTTATCACACTAGAAAATCGTGCTTTGACTATAATCATGTCCACACCGTGTCTGTAGCATTCCTTCAGCTTATCAGTCAACCATAACACAGACTTGATCCCCATCTTTGTGCCAAAATTCCTGTCAAAGGGGCTGGGTGTTCCTCCCTAACCACAAAGGACAGAATGCCATATGTGAGGAGAGTTGAAATGGGTCAAAAATAATGAGACTGTGCACAGAAAACAGAGAGTCTGTATGAAATGACACACCTGCTGCATGTGTCCAAGAACATTCTTTCTACAGTCAAAGATTCCTTTACCTTCCTCTGAATAAAGGTTAAAGATAAAGTCTGTGGTGTAGTTTGCATTGCATTTCTCATTCCTGAAAAAAAATATAATGTTGAATGAGAGACGAAAGTGCAATCAAATTCAGAGAAAATTTGAATTTGTTCAGACAAGAATAACTGTAAACACCTCAGAATGAGTCCTCTCTTCACTGTGGTTTTCATCTTCTCCACCAGATGTTCTACATTAGTCTACAAACAAATACACCATTAGACCATTATTCCCTGTATGCCATCACAAAGCCTCCTGACTTTTGCAGATCTATGAAGACAAACCTCCAGGTCATGAATGTTGAACGGCTCCTCATAGATGTATGCAGCATCAGCTCCAGATGCCAGACCCGACATTGTTGCCAGGTAGCCACAGTAGCCTCCCATTGTCTCAACAATAAACACTCTTCTCTTAGTGCCGGCAGCAGATTGTTTGATCCTGTCACATGTCTAAAACCAGAGGAAGAATGTAAAGTTTTTTAGATTATCTGCTACTATATGCTTTTTCTTTTTTAATAAATCAGTAACGTTACCATTGTTATAGTGTTCAGAGCAGTGTCGGCGCCGATACTGAAGTCAGATCCAGGGACATTGTTGGAGACAGTAGCAGGAATAACAACAAGAGGAATACACATTTCCTCATACTTCTCTCTGGCCTGAACAAGCTCCAGACCTCCAACAAATGCCTGGTAAAGACATAAAGAAATCAAAACTACCCGTAATCAGAAACAAATGATTTTTACTGTAACAGATTTTACATATATTTAGTCTATATGGACACAGTGTATATGTATATAATGGCAACTAAAATAAACTAGAGGATTTAAATTTTAGTTCCTCACCTCAAAGCCTCCAATAATAATTAAAGCATGAATGTTGAACTTAGAGATGCTTAGACTGATCTCCTCCATGAATTCATGTGGCAGAGACCTTTGAAACAGAAGGAAATAGACAATGTACAGAAAATAACAATTACTGTTTGTGTACAGAACATATTTTTTTTAATGTTTACACATTCCTACTTCCAGGATCAGACCTTCAACGGGCCTGAACCCCTAAAGTGAATATGACATGAATACCTTGCAAAAGTGTTCCCTCCCTGCTAAATCACTTGTTTTACTGGATAGCAACTAATATATCATATTTTTCTTTATACATTTTGATGTACAATAATTTTAAGTCATAAGTTTTATACATATTTTCAAGTAATTGAGAAAAGGAAGAGGAGGATGTTGTGTTTGTATAAATATTCAACCTTTTTCACCAAGGCAGTTCATGTAGTTACACATAGTATTTCAAAAACCGTAATAATTCCAAAAAGTTAATATGACTGATGAGGATACTGAGATAAAATTTAGACCTGTCTCTTTAAAAGGACTCTAAAATACAAATGATAGACAACAACTGCTAGTGTTTGTAAAAATAAACAAACATATCCAAATACTGACACAGATTCTGTCATTTCTGCACCTGTTGACAGAATAAATGGCTGAAATATCTCACCTTTTAGTGCCTAATATTGAGCCCCCCTTTCCAGTCCATCCTGCGACTCCAGACCAACCAATGGGCTCAATCTGTGCAGGGACATGTCATACTCATTTGTGTGTGTAGACTAAAGACACATTAAAGCAAGTGAACCATGGTGACAGTTAACGTTTCTTTGTGTAACAGTAGAACTTACCATCCCATGAGCCAAGCCATCAAAACCATCATGCACTGCGAACATCTGATGACCCTGCAGAAGTCCGATTCTGACAGCTGAACGGACTGCAGCATTCATCCCAGCACATGGAGCACCCACGTTCAGAATAGCAATATTGATATTACTCTGGCAGGGGCACACAAAATGACATTTATCTGAATAAGTATTAAGTACTTGTCACAAAAAAGTAATCTGAAGTAAAATCTTGATATCAAATGTGTGAAGAAGTCTATTTTCTCACCTTTACATCTGGGGGGTGCACATGAGCAAGCATTTTGTAAGTGTTCCAGTTATTCTCAAAACTCCTGTGGAAAAAAAAGTGCATTTCAATATCAACTCAACATGATGCAAATTCATGTGAATGACACAAACACATGCATGCCTCACTTTCCCCTGAGCTTCACGGCATCATCAAATCTCCCCTCAGCCATAGCAGTGGTCACATCTTTGGTCTGTTGAGAATGAAAATAAAAATGAACATATCACTGATAAGTGCTTAAACCCCAATAATTGAGACCACAGTCTGTGGCTTAGCTTTTTTTGCAAAACTTTTGAACCATCAATACTGTCCTCATGCATTTAAAAGTCAGGTAAAAAGATATTTCTCGCCTCAATGTTTACAGCTAATTTCTTTGACATAATTGTGACCATATAAGTTTAAGTAGTGCAACTGAGGGTGGGAGTAAATAAGTCCTACTTCTCACTTCCTTTCGGGCTACTAGGGTTGTGTTTTAATAGTGGACTGCTGTATATATTCATGTATGTTTACACATGATACCTACAACTATTGTCTCTATGTATATTTGTCTATGTATATTGTTTGTGTAAATTCTCTATGTATGTAGTGTTTGCAATGAATTCTCTATGCATGTTTGTATACATATGATGAAATGTTTATAATGAATATTGTACATGGAGTGCACAAGCTTGAAATAAACAATAAAAATGAAAATGAAAAATGATCTTTGTTGATCTTACAGTTGAAGACTGTGGTTAAATCCAAACATTCTGTATGATTGATTCATTACAATGTCCTTATATGGGCCAAAAAACTGTTGTGACTTCCTTAGAAAAGAAATTAATTTCAAAGCATCTAACATGTCTTAGAAATGCATTAAGAAAATAAAATTTGGCATAACTTAACTTGTAAACTTATTCATTTTCATACACATTTAAATGTAAATTTGTGATTCTAAATTAACCAAATGAATTTCTCCTGAATCAGATCATGTTTTGACACCTGATGCTGGTGAGACTACGCTTAGGGTGGCTTCTGTCAGTTAACACACACACACACC
>JAPTGZ010000022.1:22200152-22210218 GCA_029814645.1 Fowleria isostigma | reverse complement strand
TTTTTTGAATTTTCAGAATTCGGCCATTCATATTCTGGAATTTCTTTCGTATAATGGACGGAAAATAACCCGTTACTAATCTTCATATACTGGAATTATCGTAAGGTGAAGCATTCGTAAGTAGAGGTACCACTGTACTTAGATATCACAATGAATCTACAAAGGCATAAAACATTAAGTAACAGGCATCTGAAACTGAATAACATAGCATTGAACTTATGATGTTAAAACAACTGGTCAACGCTCAGTGCCACTCTTGACTGTCAGGGTCTTTCTTGTAATTTTTGGGCCTGAGTGGACCTTTAAAGGACCAGTTTTGGCCTGTGGGCCATATGTATAGCCCTTTTTACACAGCACTTTTGTCACTGGAATATTTCATCTTTTTTCCGAAACAACATCTGTGTAAACGCAATGGTGGGATCATTTGGTCTTACCTTTATCATGGCTTTATAACGCCTCAGGAGGTAGTAACAGAGTCATGATAAAGGACCATGATTGCGGAATGCTGTGTAAAAGGAACACCTCGTGGTCCGCAGCCGAGGTGTGGTGTTCTGATGACGGCACTCCTGGAGTGGGAGAGACAGCTGGTGCATATGAAGGCACTGGCCTGATTACACAGCTATGTGCCATCTTCATCCGTGTGGTGGGCATGAATGAAGCCTGCGACAATTAGCACGGAAGCCGGTGGTGGCTGGGCATGGAAGCCCATGGTGGCCAGCCACAGTGGGCCAGTACCTCCATGTGTGTACAGCCAGCTGTCTCTCCTGCATCAAGGGGCTTTAAAAATGAATGCTGGTCACCACGCCTTTGATTCCGGAACACTGGTCTGCTGTGTAAAAGTCTAGCCTGTCTCACCTCTGTTACACCTTTGGCTTGGCTGTGTAAATCAGTCAATAGTGGAAAAAAGATGGGATCTCAATTTTCCCTTTTTTCCAAAATCACTGTGTAAAAGTGGCTTTTGTCACCCCTGACTTAGTGAATGCATTAGATTTGACTGCAGCACTGTTGGACAGACAGACAATGCAATAGCTGCTTATAAAAACTGTTTGTTTCGTGGTCAGTAGTCTCACCAGCTTTGATCAAAGATGCCAGCAGTTCACTCCACTCTGTTCGAAACTGGTTGGCACCTGTCAGGCTGCCATCACCTCCAATCACACACAGGTTGGTGATACCCAGTTTGACCAGGTTCAGGGCAGCCTTGGTTCGACCCTCTTTGGTTCGAAAGTCCTGACAGCGAGCACTACCGATCACTGTTCCACCCTGATGGTCAGCAAAAAAAGTTACTTGAAACCTCACATTCAATAACTCCAAATTTTTTATGAGCTTTAGCAGAAATTGGTGATAAAAACATTCTACTGATAGCTCTTATTTTACAGGTTGTGTGTGCTATTCCCATGTAACACCTATATGGATTTCACTTTTGATTTTCATGAAACATAGATGCTGATTTATTCAAAGCTTAAAATTACTTGGGTGCACTTCAATTAGATGCTTTCAATAGTTTTCAATTGACCAGTATCAAGCTATGAACCTTAGTAAGACATTTTGATTCAATTACATTGTATGATATTAACTCAGTCTGATGTTCAGCAAGAACGACAAATTTTCAATAAACTCAAAGAGTTACCCTTCGAGAGAAGGGTAGTGTTATCTGAGACCTCATATCCATGAACTGTGACTCTTCATGAACTTTAGCATTTAAATGGCCATTTGACCTATAGAACTGCCCTGTAGGGATTAAATACCTACTACAGTTACACTCATCTGTCTCACGAGTTTAACCCAGAATAAACATACAGACAAATTAGTTAAACATGCTTTAGCGTATACTCACCAACTGCAGCATCATTGACACGCTTTCCCAAGTTGCTGGGCGGATGTTGTCTCCTCCATCCACCAGACCCTGGTAACCCTGTCAACAAACAAAAAAAACAAAAAAAACATGTCAGCTCCTTGAACAACGGTCATTGCTGGGGAGAAGCATTAGACCTCATGACACAGACATATTTATATTCAGGCATGTGCTGCTATTTCAGTCTAACACCTTAAGTTGTGACATAATACACATAAAATCACTAAACTGTCCAAGTAAACCAAATAAAAAGGTATTATTTACCTCATGGACAAAAAACACCTTAGCTCCGGTGTAGAGTCCGACTCGGACCGTGGCCCTCACAGCAGCATTCATACCTGGAGGTACATTGTGACATTGGGGTGACATTAGCCACTATATTTATAAAAACCAATAACAAATACATTTTATTCTAATAGTGGGAAACTGGTGTAGAAAAACATTGTATTCTTAGGTCTTACTTTACAATTTGTGTGTACTATTCATCTGACACAATTATGTGAATTTCACTTGTTTTTTTATCAAATGAAAATGCTTTTCAGTTACTTGAGTGCATTTCAGGCAGTTACAATAATTTATTAACCTTAGTAAGATATTTGGATACTGTTACAGTATATGATTATAACTTCTGAGGTCTACAAGTATTTATTTTTTTTTATAACATTTTATTCAAACTTACTGCTCCATTTGTTGAGTGCTATATAAGAACAGCAACAACAGCCAAAACTGTTGGTAACAAAAATTACTGAACAATTTAATGGTCTGTGGTGATGAGAAGCCTGCATTATGCCAAAGGGCCTGACACTCAGATGAGTGACTTAAAGGACAAGATGTGGATAGATTAAGTCTGAGGGTGCCAACAGCATCTCCGCTTACAGTGTAAAAGAGAAGAGGAGAAAAAGGAAGGGTGATGGGGCACACACTGTAGCTCACAATTTTACAAACATATGACAGAAAGGTCATTACTCTAAAATTAGCATTCATAACAGACACAGCAATAACAAGAAATGAGGGAGGAAAGGACGAAGAACCTGGAATAAAGCATATCACCATGGTGAAAAATGAACGAGTGTAGCAAGAATTATGCATTTTTCCAGACTGAAAAGTGTGCTAGTAGCAGCCAGTTTTACATTTACATATCTATCACAGGCAAAAGGGAAAAAAAAAAGAAAGAAAATGTGAAGATGTGCTGCCTCATAGTCTCATGCTCGGGGTGTGTGTGGGGTCATGGATCCACTTCTCAAAGGTCACAGAGGAGATACTCCTAATCAAGTTAAAGGTCAAAGGACAGCTTTCCAAGACTGAGAGTCTAAGCAGTTACTCAGTTAAGTAATGAATGAAACACTTTTCTTACATTAACTTGAGGAGACAGATAGTTAAACAGACGTTATAGGATTTTCATATAGGGGTGAATGTATAAAAAGTATGTATATAAGCATATAAAGTTGATGTGACAGTAGACAAGACAGTGGGCTTCACTGGGAAATGTCAGGGGGAAATATACATGTTTAAAGATATATATTAAATGTTTAATATTTTTTTGGGAATTTAGTCAGGTTTCTGATTTGTGATTCAGTCTCTGTCTCCTACTTGCTCAGTCACCAAGAAGAAGAACCACCTCTTACCAAACACATCTTCCATGGTATTCTACACACACATATATCACTCAGACAAAGCATATACTTACCCTGGGCATCGCCTCCTGAGGTCAGCACAGCAATTGCCCGACCAACCCCCATCTTGGTGGGGTCTATTGGAGCCTCTTGTGCCATGGTCCTGGACCTGAAGCTGGCTGAGGAGGAAGGGAAAAGGTGTTGAGTGTAAGAACCTCTTCCACTCTGATGGACTGTGTGGAGCACGAGTGGAGCACTCACCTCTAACTCAGCCTGCCTGGAAACTAATAGCTGTTGCAAAAGTGCCCAGCTTAACTATCCACTTGGCAGACGTAGAGGCACACATAGCTGCGCAAACACATTTAGATACACACATAGAGATATGCGTACACAGTGACTATCAAAAGTATTCATTTCTCAAACTACTCCTTGATCAAAGGGTCATCATCTTTTCTCATAGTGTACAGCAAAAAATGTAAATACTAAGTTACTACTAAATACTTCTAAGTTCAATAGTTTCAAAAAATATTGTTAAAATACACATGCTAATATATATGGACTATGCATGAACAGCAGATTTTAATCCAATAACAAGTTGTTAATTGAAATTTAGGCTTTTGAATGAGAGTTTAAGATTTTGGGCTTTTATAGGAAATTAACCTTCTTCCACCTAATATTTTCCAGTAGAATGTGGAATTTAACCCACAGTTGTTGGGTCTTGCATCTAGTATACAATGACAATGCCTTAATTGTCATTTTATGTGTAGTTCATTGAAATCAAAACTACTATATCTAATCAGTGCAATCCAAGAAAAAACAAAACAAACGAGAGTATAAAACCAATAAATAGCAATTTAAAAAATAAATACATTAAAAGGTGGGTTATTGCCAGGATATATTTGAGAAAGTTAATATAGTCATTGAATTCCTGACAAATAATTAAGTTGCACATGTTCAACGTAGCAAAGAATACACTCTTTATTTAAAAGTGAAAAGATGGTTAAAACATCTGCATTCATGTAAAAGAGGGCCAGAAGATGAAGCATTTATGTGTGCCACCATCAGCACTATTTAGTTTCATCAAACTTACCAGACCTATATTGTAAACATCATATGCATTGTGAGTTTGGTGATAGAGTGACTCACTTTACAACAATGAATCAATTAATTAATGAACAAACTTATGAAGTTAATTGATGACATTTGGTCATTGTCTACTGCTGCTGCATAAAATACATATTAATACTACTACCAAAATCCATTTAACCCTGAAAAGCCCTAAATAACTGCTATCAAAAGCATCTACTGATCAAAAATTTTTAAGAACTTTTGAACTGTTTTTTCCAGTGATTTATAAAATTTAGGTAAAATGCATAATGAACATGGACATGCACATCATCTTCTGCAACATTGATTCACCAGTGATGCCCATGTAGTTGGATAAATAACAATGATTGTAGACATTTGTTTTTATATTACGTTTGTGATATATTTTACTAAAAAAGTTACTTTTTTCTTCAAATTTTGAATTTACTTTGAGCTTTTATGAACATTTGCATTATCTGTACATTAAACACAGGAATATATTTGATTTTCACTGAAAAATGCAAAAGGTAGATGATAGTATTGTAATAAAAGGAAATAAATCACTTAGGACAGAACAGATATTAAAGAATTACAAGTCACTAAAAATAGTTATAGATCTTAAGATCTTAAGGGTTAAGAGTAGTTTATCTTACCAGCTTCTCCTCCTGGATCAAATATGTTCTTGCTTTCATACTCAGACGCTGAGACATCATCACCACCTGAGGAACGAGAACCACTAAACTGTGATCCATGTAAAAATACACCGTATATGGCTCTTCTGCAGATCTAATGAGTGATCATTTACAGATTTTTATACAGGCCAGGTGTCACTCACACGATAGACCTTTTCTACAAAACATGACCTTTTCAAGCATTGTTCTTCAGCGTTTCCTCTGCTATTGTGACTCCCATGTAGCATCCTCTATCTGTACACAGCAGCTTAGTTTACTCGGTCTGGCTTTATCTTGTACTTTGCTCTGAGTTGTAGTGATAGGCTGGTGTTGGGCCTCACACTCCCAGAAAAGCAAATACATATATTAAAAACATTTGTCTTTAATATGAAAAATTTGTCTCATCTGAGTGCAATGAGCCTGATGTTCTGAGTTCAGTACAGATCAATGTTGTGCTTCCTGAAGTAGACTGCAAACCAAAAAGCCCTCTGGGTTTTCCCAAATTAATGTCCTCCAGTCAGAATGACCATAATTTACAGAACAGTTTTTGCACCGGTCGGTCATTTTTCAGTGTAAGTCATTTTTATACAGATGATATTCAACACCCTAAAGCCCCATAACACAGCTATCAGTTACTTTTCCTATTAATTGACTCTTTTTCATACAGAAATATTTTGTTAGACCACTAACAGATCACTTTTTATGTGTAAAATTATGAATCAAATGCAGTAATTACATCCAATGGTAGATTTGCAGAATCAGCTGTGTGTCTGAGGGACTTCATGATGAAAAAAAAATATATTTAATAATTGTTAAGATCATTTCAGTCAGTAAACACAAATGTAATTGGAAAGATTAATTGCAAAACAACTCTCTATAGATTAAATCAGATTAGATTCATTGCACAAGTACAAGCATTGGGCAATGGCATGCAGTTTAGCACCCAAATAAAAAATAGTGCAAATAATCAAAGTATGATGATGTTTTAGTACATTGCAACTAAATAAATAAGCTAAATCAGTCTGAGTGGATATGATGGCATAATACTGATGCCCAGAAAAATAGAACAGAGATTAAAAAAGTGAGAAAACAACAGGAGTGTAAACAGTAAGAGTAACAGAGTCATTATCTATAAATGACACAGGAGCCCCTCCCCTCCCCTTGCTTGCCACCATTACTATGACACTGCAAAGTCATCCCTGTAACTGTACATGTAAGATTATGTAAAATATTAACTTTTACTACCCTGGACACCCAGATATGTAAAAATACATAAATAAAATTACATTCCAAAGTACTGTGGAAAAAGTAATATCTTTTAGTCCTGCAACAATTTGAAGGAAAATAAATATGATACAAACACAGAAAATATACAGGTCAATACACAGTCTACATCATAGCCATACCTTGGCCTTTCTTTCTGATCCAGATCACCAGACAGAAAACCAATATGACGGAGAGAAGCCACTGGACTGGGAGGACATCTGGGCACCACATCCTCACACTGCCTGTCTTTTTGGAAAACACTCTGGATTCGATCTGTATTAATAGCCTTGATATCACTGCTTCATTATATGGAAATGACCGTCATCACTAAAGCAGGGTGTGTAATCAGATACAAGCAGCCAGTGTCTCAAATAATACAACAGGCTAATGTATTTATAAAATCAAATTGAAAGTTTGCATAAACTAAGAATGCATGGAATACTCAGATGTAGTTCTTGTAGTTCTTGAATGCTAGAGCCAAGGATGCACTAGTTGGTGACTCATGTAGACTTGGCTGGGAAATATCCCATGATGCATTTCATACTATTATCCTCAAAATAGCTTCAGCAACTGTGGAGGGACAGGACCCACAATTATTTTTTTTTTCCTTTTACCATCTTATAGAAATCAGTTTTACATTTTGGAATAGATAGATTATAAACTGGGAGTCTCTCATAAAACAAAAAAATAATTCATAAAATCCCTTGATGGTTCAATCTTTGTCAAAGTTATTAAATTGTCTTATCCTAACAACGTTAAGTTTGGCTGTATGTTAATTATCTTTGTTGTAACACAGCGCAACATATTTCATATGTTTCTGTCATGTTAAGGTTAACATCCCGCCATTAGCTGTGCTTCAATACTAATACTAATAATAACACTAACATTAACATTACATGTTTTCAGGAACTCCTAAGGAAACCCGGGCCCTTACCCAATGGAGGTCAGCTCATGAACATTTGTTTGAACATTTGTTCATGAGCAGGAGAAATTCCTGCAAAAGGAGGCAGAGTGGGAGAGGGAAGCAGCAGCAAGGGCGGACCAATACCTCAACTTATTTAGAAAAATTGTTGACAAATTATAAAGATGTTGAAACAATTTTTTATGGTGTAAATAATTTATTATAGTGTCGAGTTAACTGCAGAAACGAATGATAATATTGACATAGTAATAACATACACTAAATTACCAAAGGTATTGTTTCACCTGCCTTGATTTGAATATGAACTTAAAGGGCTGAGATTATGATAAGCCCACTTTTCTTAGCCTTTGGTTCATTTATTTGTGCATTTGGGGATCCTAATAGTTCATAAAAGTTTAAGTTTGAATTATCCAGGTGTTGCAAAGCTTTCTTTATATTCAGATAAAAATGTATTTGTTATTTTTCTATGTTAATGTAGTGCACATCTTTATTAATATTGAGTCCAGAGTTGTTGATAGCTTTTGTCAAAAGTAGCAGTGAAGCTGATTTTGTTAAATATGTGTAAATGGGGTTGGATTAAATAAGTTTTCTTCTTCTTACTCCCTTTCAGGCAAATGTTTTGTTTTCTTTCCCCTCTTGCATGTTTAACGGTATTTCTTGTTGAAAACTATGACTGGCAGGAGGTGGCTTGTGCCCACTATGCTCACTGAAATGCCTGAAATGAATAAATAAATAAACAAACAAACAAGCAAACAATTTTGGCAAAAATCGAGTGGATTCTACAACCCATTTTAATTTCTTCATAGTTTGTTTTGTTTTATCAGTAGTTACGTAGCCACATTTGCACAAACAAGGTCAAGACTTCTGATGAACATGGCTCCGAGTATGACATCAGCAGTGGTGGTTGTAGTCCACAAACATCACTTATGTGTGCATGGACCAGATGAGTGACAATCATAGGTGGCGAGACGCGGTGCATCTGACACGGAACATCTGGGGTTCTCCCGGTTATGACCCGGAGCTCTGATGTGTGTTGGACGCATAATCCGACTATGCTTTTCTGTGATGCCACCACAGATTTGACATCTGTGGTCATTACATGGAATTTTGTGAAAGACCACTGTGAGAGTTAGGAGGAAGTGCCTATGGTAACCTGGAGGGTGGAGGCGGACACGCAATGACACATGAGAGATAAAATCGATTTGACGATTACCTGGTTTTAAAAATCTTTTTAATTAAAAAATCGGATTTCGATTTGAAATCGATTAATCATGCAGCCCTATTTACACCTAATATTTCTATACACTAATCTAGGACAAACATGTCTAGACCTTTAACACCTTAACTGGCCAGTCTGATTAGGATTTCAATTCATTTGTGGCGATTCCAAGGTTCACTTAGGGGACTTGAGAATGACCGTGGTAAAGTTATTATCAGAAGTCTTGGTTCTTACAGGTTTTTCATCTCTGTCCTGGTAATTGAAAATTAACCTGTGGAGTTTAAATTAACGAAGAATTTAGAACCAAACATAGCATTTTGTTTATGTGAACCACAAAGAAATGTTTTAAAATACAAAATTCCCTTCTAAAAAGCAAAATATCACTAATTTAATTGACATCCCAGTCTGAATCCATAGAGTTAAATATGACGTCAGCCCACCCCTTACAGCTATAATAGCTTCTACTCTTCTGGGAAGGCTTTCTACAATGTTTAGGAGTGTGTATATAGGAATTTTTGACCATTCTTCCAGAAGTGCATTTGTGAGATCACACACTGACGTTGGACAAAAAGGTTTGGTTCTGAGTTTCTGCTCTAATTCATCCCAAAGGTGTTCTGTGGAGTTGTGTTCGGGACTCTGTGCAGGCCAGTCAAGTTCATCTACCAAACTCTGCCATCCATGTTTTTGTGAACCTTTCTTTGTGCACTGGGGTACAGTCATGTTGGAACAGAAAGGGGCAAATACCAGACTGTTCCCACAAAGGTGGGAGCATGGAATTGTCCAAAATCTCTGAAGCAAGAGATTTTGGACAATTCCAAGATGTCCCACAGGGCAGTTAAATAGAAATAGTACCTGAACCACAAGCTCCATAGAAGTGTTAATCCGTAGTGTCCTGGGAAAAAGGAGTCCAGAAAATGATGAAGCCCCATGGCCGTGGCTCCTGTCCGACAGGTGAGAGACAGCAAGATCCCAAAATGGCTTATGGCATATGCCAGTCTGGTTTTGACATATGCCGGTCTGATTTTGGTTAATGCCAGTGTAGTTTTGGCATATGGCATTTAGCTGTGGCTTATGCCAGAGCCTGGATTGGTATATGCCAACATTTTGTGACTGGTGGTTTACTGCTATTTACTTTGCAAGACTGTGTACTCGCATCATGTTTTTTTCTTGACAACATGACTGAAACATTGTTGGCTACAGCCAGAAAATGTCATCATTCAATGCACTTCTGATTTGCGTTCAGTGTAATGGAGATTTATTTTATTTTGTCTGGTATGGTACTCATAATGACAGTAAATCTGTACACATATGGCCACTGATGAGTTTAGTCAAGTTTTAATGTCGTGTTAAGTGACTACGGTTAGCGTAGCTACCATAGCTAGCCCCATTATTACCGTTAAATTCTCTTTTACTGTATACTTTCTGATCACCTGACTG
>JAPTGZ010000022.1:22151954-22170556 GCA_029814645.1 Fowleria isostigma | reverse complement strand
AAAAAAACTTCAAACACCACAAATAAAAATATAAAAACATGCAAACTAATCAGGTTAAAATTCCCCACCTGTGACAAATATACACATTCTTTCTATAGCTTTCTTATTGCAGTCAAAATCAAAGGCAAATACAATATAAGAATAATAAATACACAGTTTTACACAGAAGCCACCTCTCCATGTTTCTGTGACGAGTAGAACAGTAGTCACGTCTGACTGAACCTGGACAGTAATTTATAATCCTCATAATTAACTCCCTCCCTGTGGAAAAATAAAACATTTGTGATAAACCAATGTCTGCATCATGAGGGTAGATTTTTTACAGCCTGAAAACAGAGTCCAGAGAAATGGGTAGAATTCTTGTTTCCTCTCAGACCTCTTGAATTACAATATGTTGAAATGTAGTCACTACCAAGCACTGCATTTTCAGTACACTGTCTTTAGTACATTTATGTGTGTATATGTGGACCTTAGTAGTTGATAAGGTTTGAATGTGATCCCTCCAAGTGCTGCAAAGCTACCTTTATATTCATTTTGGTAAAAATCAAGTGGATTTCTACAACTCGTTTTAATTACTTCTTAAATTGTTATGTCTGTAAATACTTACATCACAACATTTGCACATTTAAGGTCAAGACTTCAGACGAACATTTCTCCAAGTACGACATACTTGTTTGTCAGCAGCAGTGGGTGTAGTCCATACTGAAAATATGTCCAAACTTTGAGTCAGTTACCTAAAATGTTTAGTTGCTGGTTGTATTAATGAACACAAGTCAGATCAGCACAGTCAACAACCAGCACTTAAAACCACCTGTTTCATGTCATTACTCAGAAAAAGGGTTGAAGATGGACCTGTGGAGTTAAATTCATGGAGAATTCAGACCCATACATAGTATTTACATTTTATACAGACCACAGGGAAATGTTTTAAAATGCATAATTCTATTTAAAAACCAAAATATTTCTTCAATATAAGCAAAAATTCCTTCACTAAAGAGTGAACGTAGTCAGATCAAACTAAAGCAATCTTTTTTTTTTTTTTTTAAATTTTGGCCATACTGTAAATTTGATAAAATGTCACATTTGCCAATTTTAGTTCAAAGCATAACAAATATCACCACAACAAATAACTTCCTTCACTCAGTCTTATTTTTTTAATAGCTGCTGAACATTTAGTTTATTAATTCTGCTGCTGATTATTGTATAGAAAAATATTTCCCAGGGTCATATTTCACTGATTGTCATTTCCATCTGTTGATAAGGTGTATTCAGTCAGATTTACAGGGGTAAAATGTAGTTTTGTTGAATGTGCTGGCCACTACAGCGCAGTGTCATTATGTGATGTGAGCAACAAAACTCTCTATAAAAAGGTATGGTATAGAAGTGGCACCAAAGTGTCACTGTTTGGTAAAGGCACACTATTTATGGCATATTAATAATTTTCAGTGTCATAATTATTTACAGTCTGTCTTAAAATTGCGATTTATTCTTCATTTAGATGTTTGACCTCCACATGTTGCAGCTGATGAAGAGGAAGTTTCTCTGAGCTCATTTTTATCTCAGTTATGAGTATGATTCATGGCAGCAGTAGGCAAGTGTGGACCATTATGCAAGTATTTTGATGAGGAAAGAGGAGTGTAGCAGACATTTTATCAATGTGCAAATGTAACATCAAAATCTAAAAATATTTGCATGATTTTAGATTTTGAATGTGAGACGTGAGTGGATATAATGTTACTATTTTTTTTTTATTCATGAGGAAAGTTTTCAGATGTTCATTTCAGGTAGAGTAGATTCCACATTTTGAGACATACCTGCAGGAAATGTTGAATATTTACTGTTATGCTAATGTTTATTGACACCTTTTTACAGACCCAAATAAACTTACAAAAAGGTTCTGTTCAGATGTAAAACATGAGGGAAAAAATGCAGCTTTCTAATACTTTTAAAACTCTTTAAATATAACAATATATGAACTAAAACTAAAATGAAACTCGATGTTACAAACCAAAACTGACAAACTCTTCAATAGTGAAGTTTTCTTATATGAACAATAAAACTCCAGAATTATTTTCCATGAACCCCAAGATCAGTGTAAATGTTGTTTAAGTTGACAGTATGAGGACACAAAAAGCACAAGAAACTCACAAAAACAATTTTAAACAAACTATTACTGCTAATACAAGGCATTTCCCATAGTATTTCACATCTGTTCCAGACGGTTCTTGCGTTTCTTGTTCACCCGATGTGGTCTCGCTCTGTGTTTCCATGTTGGAGAGATTCAGAGCTCAGATTTCCTGGAGAGAGCAGCAGGTTGTTGGGACAGACAAGAGCTTTAATTAATGTTCAGTGTGGGGTGGAGGGTTTCTGACACAGTTCCTCAGTAGGGATTCAGTCGCTACTTTTGATCCACGAATAATGAACTGTACATGGTACTCCTATTCTCCTCTTGTCTTTCTGCAGAGTTTCATTCATCTTTCCAACATGTCACTATAACTGCGCTGCAACTGCAATGTTTCACAGACTGTATTAGTCATGCTTTTAAATCTAACACTGTCAGAATACAAACTTCTGACAGCTTATACAGCCGACGGTAGGCAAGCGGGAAGTGAAGAAATGACCTTTAAATAAACTATTTTTAATTTTCTCAAATGGCCACATGTCTGTGATAAAGTGTCTAATTACAGAATACCAATATGGACAAAAATTGTAGAGATAAATCATTATTTACCAATGTGAGAGGGCTTACTTAACCTTGTTAAGTGCTGGCAGAATCGGAATGTGAATTTTCAGGGAGAAAAGCCACTCTGTATGCCTGACCATGCTGTGGAGAGAGAGCAAGACACGGGTGCATAGGGGAAAAAAAGAGTGCACAAGCTGAAGATGGAGATGCAAGTTAAAAAAAAAAAAAGAAGAAGAAGAAGAAGAAAAAAAAGAGGAAAGGGAACAGGTGCAGAGAACAAAACAACACACAGAAAGACACAGATTGAGAGACAAGTGTTGTGCCAAGAATCTATGGAGAAGTAAGTCAGGAGGAGATAAAGGGATGAGATGGAATCAACGGCTGGGGAGGTAAGGGACAGGTAGAGGAGGGATGGGGTGGCCGGGAAGGGACAAGGAGGGGGGGAGAGGGTAGGTGTGGAGAGCACAAGACAGATGACAAATTGTGATTAATAGATGGGGTCCGGGGCAGCAGTGTGGAGCGCAACTCATTAATAGAGAGAATTAGAGAGGCTGTGCAACTCAATCTGCACACTGTCACTTGCAATCAGGGACAATAATCAGATCTGCACACAGACAGAGGTAGATGTACAAGAGGAGGGAGGGGCGCTCATGCACATACACACTTTTTTTTTCTCATTCGTACGGAGAATGTCTAGTGCTGCATTCAAGTCCCAGCCCTAAACTATCCAGAACGCTTAACTGAGCAAAACCTAATCATAATTCTGCTCCCAACACCAAACTGATGGAGGGGAGAAGGTGAGGAGGGATAAAATGGCCTCACCGTCCAGAAAAATACACAGTAGAACGACTAAAATTGTACAGAATGTGAAAGATATTCAGAGTTATTTTACGTATTCCTATCTGCAAGCTGAGTGTTGAGATAACTTATTTTTTTTTACTAAGAATGATACAAAAGTGTCTTCCCATGTCTTAATGAAAGACATACAGTCCTGGAAAAAATTATTAGACCATCAAAAGTCCTCAAAAACAGTGGTTGTACAATCAAGTACTAGCTCCTGTGTGTATCATGTGACTAAAACAGACAGAAAAGAAAGCATGAAAACATAAAAGCACTGTTTTTGTCAGTACAATGCCATAGATATGATGTAAGAGTTTATGTGATTTTGGTTATTATCAAGAAAACTATGAAAAAACAAATAGATATCAGCTCTTAAATTAAACTCTTATGAGATATTTTTGTTATTATCATTATATTTGCCCAAACAAATGTACTTTTAGTTGTACCAGGCACTAAAATAAATAAAAAATTGAATAAAACATTTTAAATTTTTTTTTAAACAAGTACATTTTGTTTGATCTTGAAAATGAATAAAGGTGGACCCCACAATTTAACCTATTTATTCTGCCTTGATGAATATTGTAGATACAATTGTTAATGCATTTTCTGTTACATCCATGAACCAAGCACATATAGGGATTATATGGACATATTTCAATAATGGAAACAATATGTAAACTTGTCTTGTGTCATGTTTACTCTACATTCCAGAGGCCAATAAGTCATTAATTCTATACAACAAATAGGCTTTAACAAAAGATTGATGAAAAGTAAAATTAGTAATCCATTCTGGAGAAAAATGTCAATGAGAGAGCCTTCTTCATCCGCATTCTCAAAAAAAATCTGCAGTTCTATGATAAGCTCTTGAGTACGGTAATAGATAAGTAATGAAGATATGAATAAAGGATGTATTTATTTAGTATGCTATAATAATAATAATAATAATAATAATAATAATAATAATAATAATAATAATAATAATAATAGCATACTAATTATTATGTTTTAAATATTATTATTATTATACACTGTTGACCAACAATGTGATTTATTTTTGATGGATAAAGTGTAAACGGGACTCAGTATGTAATCATTGCACATGGTCAAAGGTAATTTATGATGTGTATAAATAGGAATAAAGAGGGGAATGTGTCTGAAAACAAAATTATTCCAACAGTGTAAGCCCCAGAAACGTAATAAACCACAAAAGTAATAAGAATTTGCAGCTTTTTACGTAATAATCCTCCAAATTTAATAACTTTCCCACAAATGTAATAACAGTCAGCTCCAACAAATGTAGAAACTGTTACTTTTGTTGGAATTTATTACGTTTATGGGGGCAGTAAATATCTTAAATTTCCAAAATTGTAATAACTTCCCTCAAATATAATAAATTAGTCCATCATATACATTTAAGTAAAGCATGCATGAATATTCATTCATCTTTCTTTTTCTTCCATTTATTCTTGTCCTTTGGATACTTGTCTTTTTAGAATGTTCAAATGTAGCAGTTCCACCACATCGTACTAATTCCAGTTTAATAGGTGTTTAATTACAAATACAAATGGAGGAACAAAACAGAATGGAAAGTTGTTGTAAAGGTTTTATTATAAAAGCATCAGTATGAACAGGATATTACTGATTCTCATTAAGTTTAATACAAGCCTATGTTTGTAAATAAAATGTCTGGATATGATTATGAGACCAATGGAGAGGGGAGGAGAACACTGTAGGAAAATGAGGTACTACATTTTTAGTAGGCGACTGTTATTACATTTGTAGGGAAGTCATTACATTTGTGGGATTATTCTGTTAAAAGCTGAACATTTTTATTACATTTACAATTTATTATGTTTGTGGAAGTTATTACATTTATGGGGTTAACAACAGTGTATTTCTTTTAATTCTCCATATGTGTTGTTGGTTCTCTGTCAGTTATTGTGGAAAATCTTAGACGCTCCACATTTATTACGAACACGTGTGGTCACATTGTTTTGCTAACTTTCTAAGAGGAACTTTTCCTCTTGACACATAGTTATTATTCTTTGAACATTCCCTAAATTAGTGTTTCCCTTTTCGCTCTTCCATCCCTGTCAGCTGGATAATATTGATTAACAAAAGTGACTGATGAAATGGTTTCCAGATAAGCCACCAAAATAGTTTAATTGCATTAAAGTGTGCAGTCATGGTCAAAACAAACCTAAGCTGACTGGAAACAGGGCTTAAACATTAGTCATCTATATGTCAGAATCACATACTTAACCATCCTCTCTGACCTCAGGAGCTCCTATCAGGTAAATATATCGCCGCTGTTATTTTTTTGTGGTGAAGACACTCTTGGCATGCCATGCAGAAAGATTGAAATTACACCGGGCACTGGGGAGAAGTAAAACACTGAACAATGCTGTGCAATGTGTTACTGTATACAATACCAATGTGATGCTATGACCCCTACATTTCAATTACTCCTCCTCGGTTCTTCTTTGGTTTTGTGTCTGTCCTTCTCCATCCTTCTCTGACCTGTGAGATTGCAGGTCGGGTTACACTCTTTCCACTGCCACTTACACAGCTCGTATCTGTGTCCTACTGGGTTGAAAGTACCTCCACCTTGAATGCGCTAGTTAATACCATGGTAACCTCTCCGATCACTCTGCTCATGGCCTGATTGGTTTTACTGATTGTTCTAAACACAGAACCTGACCATCCTGCTGGCAAATCACCTCTATCCAGCCTTATCGGACTCATCATACTGCCATCTAGAAAACCAGAGTGTAACAGTTTAAATGAGTCATTCCACTGTAACCTGTTAGAAAAAAAACCCCTAAAACTAAAAACCGAGCATAAATCAGATGACACATAGTACAAAAACATATGGGTCCAAGCTAAAGACAGAATTCCCACTAACTCCAGTGACAAAACTGAGGAAAGTTTCACAGCAGAAAGTTTACTTCACATACATATTTACAATTTTAGGATAGTATTTAATATATATTTTATATTTTTTTACCTGAAATATAACCACACAAACACATGAAAGACCTATAAACACACATATCATAAGGGATCAAATTAAGTATTGTTAAAAAATTTATTCATTATCAAAATTACAACCTGTGCATAACAATATAATTAACTTCAGTAAACGTCCCATTAAAAGATTACATTTGTTGATGTTTTCATTGACCCCTGTTTTAAAGATCAGTGGTGAATTTATGCTTTACTGTATCCTATTATAAATTCATTCTGCTCTTAACTGGACGACTTTTTGACAATGACCTGAACAAAATGCTTTAATTCATTTAATTCTTTTTTCAGCCACAGAAAAAAACGATGAAAACTTAAAAAGTTATGTGGTCTTATGTAGATTTATTTCTTCTAATCTGTGAATTAATTCTAAAACTACCTCAAATTTTGAATAAGCAACAGTGATATTGTTTTGTATTTTGAGTTCAGAATACAAATACATAAACTGCACATGTACTATATTTATATATGCATTAATACCTCATGTAGTTATATTAAAATGACCATTTGACCCTCAATCTGTGAATCCTGATGAGAATGAGGCTCGTGGATAATGTACACACAAGAAATAATCATGGAAGCACATTTATTGTCAGCATGTTAGCGTGTTTTTTCCAAACCTGGCATATACTCTTGGTCATAACGTTAAAACAATTTTGTTTTTAGATACATTCCCCTTTTTATTTCTATTTATACTCATCAAGAATCACCCAGTTCCTCCCAGTTACACTCTATGTATCGAGAATTGATCACTTTGTCACAATCACGTCATGAGAACAGGTAAAAATATTTTATTCCAACTTTATGGGTGACACCGTGTTTATAATTTTAATATGTGCACTAATGTGTCTTACAGTAATTAATTTTAGGCGGGAATGCAAGAATGTTGATCTTTCTGTTCCTTTTGCAACACAACACCTTCATATATAATACTTCTGAGAAAAAAAATACAACCTTCTGTTTTGATTACATGGTTTTACAAACTGCCTGGGGAAATGTCTTTTGAAATAACTACTGGTGCTCTGATCACTTGACTTCAGGTTTTTTCTGGACCTGCTCTGGCTTCTTTTTGAAAGGGTTGGGTCAGTGGACCTTAATGTTAACAAACAACAGCCCCACCTGGGACCTAACCCCGTAACCCGCTGGTCATCAGACTTTTTGAAAAGCCTCAGAATCAATCATATCTTGCCTGCTCCGACACCTGAAGGTCAGAAAACAGAGGGAAGGATATTAAGGCTAAGAAAGCAGATGTAGTAAATGTTCTGCTCTCACACATGACTTGGTTAATAACCAATCATCAAGTGATATTTTGCAAAACTAAAGTCAGTGCTTCATCATTTAAACGAAAGAGTAAAACATTTCTAACCTGCCATCCTGAGCTTTAATTAAAGACAACCAGACAGGAGAGGATGATATTATACATACGGGAACGTCAGATCATATATCACCAGGAAACAGAGTCAGAGACAGATATTATCGCTTCACAGCTTATATATTCATCGACTTAGTTAATATTTCATGAGGCTCTAAAAACCTCATTCTCTCTAAATTGTCCTCCCTTCTTGGCAATAATAATTTAAATGCAGGGAGGCTCTGAGTGTCACACCAGTGTGTCAGAGCTTACATGTAAATTATGTGTATCTGTGCACATACGTATGCATGTAAGCACTCACATATATGCTATAAAGGGGACATAAAAAAGCATACAAAGACACACACACACACACACACACACACACACACACACACACAGTGGTGCATATAAGCAGAGGGAAGGTCCATATACTGTAACGACATGTATCTACAAATACAGAAAAACCCTAGCCTCCATACTTTTGATTTGCCAGTTTGGTAAAATGCAAAGACCACACAGTTTCCCACTTTCTGACAAGCAGTAGTTATTTTCTATCTCCAAATGCAAATGTGACTAGAGGCTTGGCATCTGCCTGAGGGCTCAGTCGGCTGACAGTATGCATCCTGGGGAGTGATCTATTGATCCATATTCAATATCTGCTACACTCTCCTGCTCAGTAAAGTTGGGAGATGAATAAATAAAGAGCAGAACTGACAGTACATACAAGTCCACTTGTGCCTTAGAGGACACAGTGGTGCTTAAAGGGTTTACTAAGCTGTTTCTGCTGTAAATACGCTTATATCAACAAGCAAGATTAATAAAAGTTGGGATGAATTTTAGGACAAGTGTGTTTTACAGATTTTAATGTTAGCTGTGTCTCATACGAGCTGCATGATGGAAACAGCCTATTCTAGAGGAGTAATTTCTGTGTTATGCATAAGCAATGCAAAAGGAAAAAGCACAAGGAGATTTTGTAATTCGTGAATTAATAAATCTACAACAGCTATAAATGTAAAGCAAGGAGGAAAGAAAAAGAAACAACCCAAAAGGAGGTGGAGGAGGAGGGAGGTTGTCAGCAGTAATACATCTTTCATCTCTAACGAGGTCTGAAAGCTACAGAAACACAGACATTGACAATAACCCTGAGAACACCACTCTCCTCCTTTCACCTTATCCTTTTCACTCCTCCATTCTGCATGATATGTGTCAGTCTCACATCGGTAGCCCACGTTTTGAACTCACACGCTGGTCTCTTCACACCTGCTCTTCTCCCAAACACACTCCTCCATAAGTACATCTTACTTACTCTTATGTGGAAAATCTTTGTGAATGGTCAAAATAGGATCTGATCCGCATTCATGAAGATAAATACATGCTCCAAGACTTAAAAAAAAAAAAAAAAAATCCCATTGAAAACTGTGATGATCCATAGGTGTGGTGCGTAAAAGCATTTTGGAGCATGAGTCTGTATAATGTTATTGTTACAGCTTCATTGTGGGTTTGGAGATTTGACATATTTGAAGGGAAAAGGTTTGATTAAACATGTGTAGGCATTTGATTTGTAAAAAGGTCACATGCGGGATGGGACGGTGGATCGGTGTGTTGATGTGTGTGTTACGGATGGAATGGAGGGCGGGGGAGCAGTAGTGGGCAGATGCTGAGGAGAGAGAAGCAGGACGGAGGATACAACAAGTGAGTGAACTGTTGCTCTCAAGTCGGTCCGCATCCACATTTCTGCAAAACAAGTGCGCAAAAGTGATCCGGAAAAATATGTGATTATATTAGAAAAGAGCGCGTCGCGACTTTATCGTATATTTTTACTCTTTTTTTTTTTTTTTTTTTTTTTTTTTTTTCCTTTTTTTCTTTTTCTTTGCTCACTGTCTGCTCGGACCGCCGCCAGCGCCGCCTTTGGCATTTAGGAGAGTAAGGAGGTCGGGCCACCATGCATGAGTTCTGGATGAGATGCTCCAAGTTTTAGATATTAGTGGGACTTGATCCGAGCTGAGTTTTTACCGCGGCGCAACTTCACCCGATGCAACCGTGAAAACCGCTCATTCTTGGGGAGGATTTATTTCCCCTTTACTCCGGTCCTGGATCAGTTTTCCTGCGGCGTTTCCGTTACAAGCCGCGGAATGAAAAGAGCCTGAAGACAAATAAAAACTGGGTAAGACGATGGATTTTATGAAAAGTTTGTCGGTGAAAATATTCTTATGCGTTGCTGATATTTATAATATGAGTGACCACTTTAAAGAAATGACAGTTATTTAAGCTGATTCTTAATTATATGTTTTCTCTGTTAACCACGAGTTTGTTTAGACCAGAAATAATGTAGGCCTGTAACAAGGTCAGCATGTAGCTAAACATACCACTTTCTGTGATTATTTTACTTATTCCATCTCTTTGACATTAATCTTGAATAATCCATCACATTGTTTTTATTTATTGGTTATAATGTTTAATATTTGATGATGTACATTTATGTTTGTCACACTTTAACACGTGTTATTGCTAAATTACTATATAATTGTGTACTTATTGCTAAAAAAAACAAACCCAAATACTACTGACTGCTAAATCACTACTCTCTAAAGTGAATTATTTTTGTCTGTGTATTTTTCTTTTTTCTTTAGACTGCTTCATACAAGATTTCTGCTGTGATTTCCTTCTGTCTGTCCACACTGCTTTAAAACAGCACACCAGTCAATTTGTCGGTGTAAAGAATTTCCCTTTTTCATGACCAATAACAACTGTGTGCTTTAAATGAGGGCGTAGACCACTGAGATAAATCTAATCCAGGCTCCAACACAGACAGGTGTAAACCTGTCAACAGAAACACAAGCAGGGAGAAGGAAGAAAAAAAGAGGAACGATTTCCTCTGTCTTCTTTACTCATTCCTGGACAAGTAGGCACCCCTCTCTGTATGTGGTGGGTGAGATGAACTCCAGTGGGAATACTGTAGACCCCACCTGACAGCTCTGCCTGAGCAACTGAAAGCTCTTCACTTTTTCACTACAGCCATAGAGTTGGATAAAATTAAGCCTTTATTCACATGATTTCAATGGTAATGATCATTTGACAAAGAAAATTATGATATGTGTGGCTTATAAGTGATGTATTGTCTCTAGATAAGCTCAAATCCTGAAAACATTGTGAAGCAGGACAAAGTGGAAAATAAGAGGATACAGAACAAATAGCACCAAGAAATGGAAAAACCTATTTGTAATCCTCTCCTGGCTTCTGATTTTCTCCTGATCCTGTCTGAGATTTGCCTGTCCTGCTCTTAAAATAGCTCCCAATTTGTTTTCTCTGCCCCACACAATCACACATTTCCCTCTACCACTTTCTCCATCCAGAAGTTTCTGTCCACCAAGACTTCAGCCTGGCCGGCACAACCATTCCAGCTAAGGGCGAGGAGGACTTCCTCACACTGGCCGCCTCCCGACTAAGCCGCAAAAAACGTGTCATTGGGGCTGGAGTTGGCGTGGCCATGGTCCTGGTCCTGCTCGTGGCCATCCCCCTATTGGTCCACACCACTAAAGGGGGAGGGTCTGGAGGAGGGGGCACACATTATGAGATGCTTGGGAGCTGCAAGATGGTGTGTGACACTTTCACCCCCCCACAGGGAGAGCTGACAGCCGTCTCCCCTCAGCCCCCTGACTACCAAAGTCGCAGAGGTAAACAGGGATTCAGAGGTAGCCCTGGACTTCCTGGACCTCCAGGTCCTAAAGGACCCCCTGGAGAACCTGGAAAGCCTGGGCCACCTGGTCCACCAGGGCCTGGACCTGGAGGTTATGGCCCTTCCTTCTACAGTCCTAAAATTGCCTTCTACGCTGGCCTGAGGAAACAACATGAAGGGAGTGAAATACTCAAGTTTGACGATGTGGTGACCAATGTTGGGAACTACTATGAGCCGAGTACAGGCAAGTTCACTTGCCCACTTCCTGGCATCTACTACTTCACCTACCATGTCCTGATGAGAGGTGGTGATGGCACAAGCATGTGGGCAGACCTAAAGAAGAATGGGCAGGTGAGTGTGTGTGTGTATGTGTGTGTGTGTGTGTGTTTGTGGATGATACAGTTGTGTGAATCTCTCCTAAAGATCCTACCATCATGTTTAATAATAATAATTATAATAATAATAATAATAATAATGATAATGGATTATATTTATATAGTGCTCTTTTTATCATCTAAGGCATACTCAAGGCGCTGACAATGGATCCATTATTCATTCACTCACACATTCATACTTTGGTGGTGATAAACTACATTTGTAGCCACAGCTGCCCTGGGCACACTGACGGAAGCGTTTAAACTGTGATTTTGATCCACAGTTTGGATTGTGTTGTTTTTAAAATGTATTGTGGAGTCAGGGCAGACTCAAAACCGCTGATTTATCTATTAGCAAAATTAAAGCTCCAGTGCTTTATTATTCTTCTTTTAATTATCATCAGGAAAAATATGCATTATCATCTTTCATATTGAAACTGAAGTGCTCTGAGAAGACAAAAGGCTTCTTACACAGGCTCTGTTTAATCACAGGGATTTTCAGACAGGTACGCGCCTCTCATTTACATGACTGACAGCTGTAATTACCAATCACTGATCAGATTCCATCAGACATGACCTGGATGAAGTTTCATTGTTCTACTCTGGGTTTAGCACAGAAACCTGGAAAAAATAGATGCACTTTTCCTTAAGAGCACAAAGAGGCATCATGTATCTATACTAATGTTAGTCTTTTGATTTTAACTGAGATGCAAAAACTGCAGAAGGATGCTGTTAGTTCTCAAATTCTGATATTATGGCAGGTTTAAGGAACACTATAACATTAAAGTAGCATTGGGTATCGGTCCGATACTGAGCATGTGTACCTTTACTCGTACTCGTAAAAGTGCTCTGATACAACCACACCGATATCACTTCATGGCAGTGTTACCTTCACTTCATAGTGCAGCAGATACGTGGTGGAAGAGTAATGTCTGCAATGTGGAGATTTTTTAAAATAAATGACGGTGACAAAAGTGCAGCTGACTGCAAGTTATGTTCAGCTAAATTGTCTAGGGCAGGGATTCAAACTTTTAAACTCATGACCCCTAAAATAATGGTGTCGGAGACTGGGGACCCCCACTATCCCCAAAGTGAATGAAACATTAAAAAAAATAAATGTTCACACAGAGCATGTGCACAAAAAAGTCTTATTCAAACATTATGACACAAAAGAACAGAAAAGCCTGACAAACATGATACGATTTTAATGCATATAAATGTGGCATATATCTGCTGCATTGCATTGTAGGTACTGGACATTTTACTCATTGTGTTCTGTTTAATGTACAGGGGTTCAAGGGGGATTTTGTATGAATGTGTATCGAGGTTATTGTTTCTGTTTTACAACATTTATTGGCCTTGAGGTATTCAGGGAGAGCACCTTCAGCCACAGCCAAATCATTTCGCAACCCCCCCGTTGGCATCTCGTGACCCCTTAGGGCATCCCAACTCCCACTTTGGGAATCTCTGGTTAGGGGATGGGCAGAAACTAGCTCATTCAACACTAGCAATCTGATTAAACATCTGAACAACCAACCTGACACCGAGTTCAAGGAGTTTGCTAATACTAGCAGCGGCAAAAAGACACAACCAACTTTACAGTGAATGGTGGAGAAGAGAGAGAAAATATTCAGAGACAACCTGTGGGTGGTGAAAATAACAGATAACTACCCATTTCATTGCTCTGGATGACCAGCCTTTGTCTGTTGTTGACAATATGGGATTTCAATGTCTTCTCAGTGTACTGGAGCTGAGGTATGAGATCCCCAGCTGGCACCACATTACAGACATGGTGTTACCCTATGGTATTATTAAGTAGTCATATCAGTACTCAGTATCGGCAAGTAATCAAATGTAAATACTTGTACTTGAACCTGGTCTGGAATAAAGTGCTATCGATGTATCCCTATATTAAAGACACCACTATTTCACTTATAAGTCATTAATCTGGTATGAAAGTAATCATTACTACATTGGTTTGAGTCAACTAAGAGTAATGACATAATTTAATATAGAATAAAAATGAAAATTCTCACATAAAATGACACAAAAATGACAGATTATACATATCCGTTACATTGATTGCGATATAAGGTAATCAGAACACACCATTCTTATATCTCAACTCTACTGTACTGATTAGAGAGTTTGTGTTTTATTCTATAATTATTAGCCATTAAAAGTGAGACAAAACATTTGGTTAAACTCACTGTCAACATCTTTTATCAAGAGGTAGTTTACACAAGAGCTAAAGGAATTTGTGATATGATATTGTACAACCTAAATTCATATATGTCTTCTTCAACACAACAGAAAAGGTAGTGTGTTAATTACAGTTGCTGAACTGGGTTGCTTTGTTCTGCAAAGGGGATGCTGTTGCTGTGTGATAGTTATTATTGATACATTATTTGCACAATAAAGCACTGAGAATACCATAGTGAAGAACTCATTGCAAAAAAGGTTAAGAAAAGTCACACATAAAGGCTCTAAAAACCTGCTGCTTCTGAACCATGTACTCAGTAGTACATTTTAATCACAAAATAAAACTTGAAAAAAGGTTGGTGATTCACTTTGAAGAACAAACAAGAAAGGATGCAGAATGAAAGGGGGAAACCAAGGTGGGACTAAGAACTGTTTTGCATGGAGAACAAAAAGTGTAATTAATTGCACAACTTGAAAACAAAAGGAATGGGAAAGAGAGAGAGAGAGAGAGAGTGACAGCCAAGCGATCAAGAGGATAACAATCCTCCACGTCTCGGTGGAATGAAGCCAAAATGCAACAGCTGGCTACTGTCCTCTGAGAAACTCTGACTTTAACACTAATAAATAAACAAATAGAAATGCATGGAAAAGCCTTGAACGCTTCCATCTGGAGATCTATGACAAGCTTGAAGTACTAAGCCCTCACTCTGTTGAGGAGCGCTGATTCTGACATGTGTGCTACAGAACAGAAGAGTGATGTCCTGGGGATTACCAGAGAAGACGAAAACATGCATTCCATTGTTACAGCCCAGACCAAACTAGGCAGTGGTTGATGGCACAACAGTAGATTCTTTATACACATATTTTACACAGTGTATGAACTGACAGCAGTGTGCTAAGGGGCAGACTATCACCATCACGTTTGGCTGAATTTCCATCTTTAACAGTGTGCCAGTCCAGATTCAACATGGAAACCTTTTTTTACTGATATTATCTAAATAATAATCCTACTTCAAGTTTCTGCGCTGATATGAATATGAACACTGGTATCATACTGTACAATAGGATTTGTTGGTGTGGTATTTTTATTGCTGTATTGCCAAAGTAGAGAAAATGGTTCTGACATAACTTCACCTACTTTCAAAGAGCACAGAAACTGAATAATAGTCTAAAGAGGCTATCCAACACAGACCCTCTAGATTTGGATCAGGGCCTTCATCAGGGTCATCATAAAAGATATCACAAGCTGAAATAAGTTGAGCTAACAATTGCTTTTGTACATTTTGAGATATTTTCTCTTCGTCTGTATTTTATTCACGTTTTAAAACGATGTATCACAGAGTGGAAAGAGAGAAAATTCAAAAAAAATAAAAAACAAAACAAAACCCTTGATGACAAGACTTGAAATATCAGAAAAAAGTTTTTACACTTGTGAAACTGAATGAGTAAATAACTATTGTGTCTGTGTGAGGTAATAAAAAAGAACACAGCAGTTACTTTATTTATTAAAAGAAACAGACTTACATTAGTTGCCAAACAGCTATAAAAATTTCTCCATCTGTGGAGATTTGCAGGAACAAATGTTAGACAAAATCTTTGACAAACTCTGAAACAGAAGAGACCATACTCTGAGCTTATGTTGATGAGCTCTTCAACAGCTGATCAAGAAGGCTGTTTCACTCTGTTTATGAAATACTACATTTAATATATTTTGAAGATTTTCTGAAAATTCAGTTAAAATTTTCATCACATTTGGATTGGAACCTTTTGGCTTAAATCAACTAATCCTCAAATTTAAATTGTAGAATTGATGATAATAACTAAAAAAATAAATATATAAATATGTGATTGTTTAGCTGATTTGGTAGGTCACACTGGCCCATCTGAATCTGTAATGTCCTTAAAAAAAACCAAAAACAGCAAAAAGTCTCTGTTATGTTCTCTCAGACATGTAATTTCATATGATAATGTGCAAAGAGAACATTGTGGGTTCCAACGAATACAGAACAAAAAGTAACTTTCATTTACATTAACTAACTATTCCAGGAAACAGGAGGAAAGCACGAAAGACAAAAATCTCTGTAATTGTCCTCTGAGCTGTTTCCCAAGCAGAATATTTTCATAAAGCAGTTGATCATCTAAGAATCAGTAGTTACATGAATAATCTGGTCCTTTGCTTGCTATTTAACCCTTCCCTTGGCGGGTAAAAAGAGCCTCAGGTCAGAGAAGCTTTATGGTGCTCAAGACAAAGACACAAGCCGAAGGCAGCGGAAGGGTTGCGTCAGAACGGTCCTCTGGAAAAATGTTGATCTGGCCATGGACGACGGATTAGCACCCCTACAGACAGAAGGACTTAAGCAAACTGACAGGTGAAGGCAGCAGGGCACAACACCACATGGATAATAGGGAAATGTATTAAAATGACTGTTGCATTTAGGCTGTAGTGCTTCCATGGTAGAGGCATATTTAGGATTAGGCACAAAAAACAACTTTAGTTGTAAAATAAGAAAGTTGCATGGAGGCTGTCATCTTGACAAACAGATAAATGTGATTTCAAAAGAGTGATATTTTTAGTTTATTAGTTTATTTCAAGCTTATGCACTCTATGTAAAGTACTAATTACACATACATGTACAATATTCAACATGGTACATATACATCTTATTATGTGTACACAGATATACATGGAAAATTAGCTGTAAACACCATATACAGATAAATTTACATGAGCAAGTATGCATAAATATACATAGCAATTATACATATAGAATTTTGCATTTTTAAAATGAAATTATGCATTTTAAAGCATTTCCCTGTGATTTACACGAACTGTAAATGCTATGCTTGGGTTTGAATTCTTCATTAATTCAACTTCACTGGTCCATCTTCAACCCTATTTCTGAGCAGTGGCATGAGAAAGGTTGTTTTGAGTGCTGGCCCTTTAAATGCAAATGAGCCACTTCATACCCCACCCCCTCCAGGTTGTTGACCATGCTGCTCTGACTTGTGTCAGCAATAACTGAACATTTTAGGTAACTGAGTCAAAGGTTGGACATATTTTCATTATGGACTACAACCGCTGCTGACAAACAATTATGGAGAAATGTTTGTTGGAAGTCTTGACCTTATATGTGCAAATGTCATAATGACACAACTAATTATAGCTGTAACAAATTAAGAAGGAATTAAAACGGGTTATAGAAATCTATTTGATTTTTGCCAAAATTAATATAACAATAGTTTTGCAGCATCTGGAGGATTCAATTTCTAACTTTTTGAATTATTAGAATGCCCAAATACACAAATAAATGTAGACTAATAAAAGTGGGTTTAACAAAATATGACCCCTTCAAATAACTTTAAAATGAGACATTAACTTTGTTTTCCAGTGTTTAAGTCAATACTTTTGTTACTTTGCTATTTTCACCCTGACCTCTCACCGAGGAGTCTGTAATGACACTAACCATTCTAAGGTTTTTACCAAAATACTGGTCATTTAACCCTTCAAACTTATGGTTCAATGACCTCTCCTTGGGACCCAGACTCACAGAAATACATCAAGAATTAACACAATATCTACATCTTTGCTGATTTTTCCGTCAATTAATAAATGCACAGGGGAAAATAGACATAAGAGGCAACACACTGTGTACATCCATTCAAAGCACTGAAATTCAGTTCCAAATTCACACGGTTATTTTTTTATTTTTATTTTTTTACTGTCAATACTGTCTTTTGAAAGTCTGGCCTTGTACAGAAAACAATTGATTTGATAAACCAAACATTATTTTTCTTCTTGAATAAGCATCATATTGTTACGTATTATAAGGCTTTTATTTTAAGGTCTTTATGGCCTTAAAACATGGCCTTTATGGCCAAGATGCAGAGTTGACATTTTCTTTCATGAAATTTTGAAAGTAAACTTCTTTCAAGGTTGCAAAATTTAATAGATGTTATGAGAGAAAGTAGCATTTGGATCATGGTACATTCGACAGACTTTACTGACATATATTGAACATGTTTGTTTAGATCTACTGCTCAATAAGACATGAGCACAAGGATCAATATAACATTAGTCTGAAAATGATTTTTTAAAAATCATTTTTGTAGGTTTACAGACTTCCAAAATAAACTTGTCATCACATAGTACATCTTTTGTGCAATTGATCAAGTCCATTAAAATAGTTATTTCTGCTTTTATTGATTTAACATGATGTGCATAAAATGAAGAGTAAAGGGGATGGACAGTTAAATGCCACATATAATTGGGAGACTTGGTTTGTTGCGTGCCTTCACAGACATTGTCATTCCTGTCTTCTCCTGCTGTTAAATCTTTCATAGCCTTTAGATGAGATCTTCTCCCCTCAACCTGTGCCCCTCCTTCACACACACACACACACACACACACACACACACACACACACACACACACACACACACACACACACA
>JAPTGZ010000022.1:22129447-22141895 GCA_029814645.1 Fowleria isostigma | reverse complement strand
TTTTTTTGACATTTAGGGGGTATTAAAGGGTTAAAAAACGGCAAAATCCGACACGTAGAAATTCAAGTTACGTAGAATGCGCAGGAACGGAACCCCTTCGTAAGTCGAGGACTACCTGTATACATATATATATATATATATATATAAACATACATAGATAGTTTGCTAATTACTGTAAAAAAATATTACAGTATATTATATTACTTGATACTTTTTACAGGTTTTTGCTGTATATAAATTGCAGCAATGTATTGTTGTTTTAGCAGTATGATATTGCACCAGTCAAAAAAAAAAAATAGATCATGAAAAAGAAAAAAACATATATAAGTCGCACCGGAGTATAAGTCATACGACCAGACAAACTATGAAAAAAAAAGTGCGACTTATAGCCCGAAAAATACAGTAAGTAGGATAAAACACTTAAAAAAAACAATAGCACAGTGACTTGAGATGGGAATGGTACTAATGTAAGTAATGATGTTAAAAGGATAATGTGGATGTTGACAGGTGTCTGGATCAGCACATATGTTGTTGTAATGTCCGTTATGTTCTAATGTTCTGAAATACATGCTCCTTTCATAATACATGAGTTTTTCCCTGTGTCTTTTTTATATTATTTTTGAGGGTTTTTTCCACTTACAATAAGGAACCAAATATGATAACTTCATTGACCTTGATTTTGTACATACATTTTGATAAATTTTACAAAAGTAGCTCCTCAAATAACACACTAAGGTTGAAAATGTGAAATTATTTCAATCCTTATAAAGGGTTAAGACAGAAAATTAAAAAAAATAATAATGATTTGAAGAGCTACATCTGATCAAAAACAGTTTGAGCCAAATGATATTAAATACCTTCCAGGTTCATTATGTTATATATATGTATATGTATGTTCATGCCTCCACTTCTGTACTTGTCACTGTATTGCTCCTTTTCCACTAACATTCCCAGGAACTTTTATTACCAGGAATTTAATTACTAATAATTAAGAATTCAAATTCATTCAACTTATTATGTAGAGCATATCTGCATAGTGTACCACTACATAAATACTTATGTACATAAATGTGCAATTGACTGTTTTTTAATTATTTATTTTTTGTCATTTTTTAATTTATTTTGTGCATCACCAAATACATGGTATGGAACCCAAGAATTATGTCACAACTGAAAAATAATATACATTCAATAACAGAATTCACTGAAAAAGAGGTAAAATTGCGCTCTGGTTAGTAATTTCTCAGTAAAGATTAATGCTCATAATGATTTCTAATGTGTTTTTAAATTTTCACTAATCTCGATTTACACACGGAATCATTCACCACATTTTTTTAAGGACACTGAACACAGCCGAGTCCTGCTCACACAGTGCAGCAGCATAGATTTGCATGTGTACATCACTTCCGATGCATTACTTGAATATTATCAATAATTTGTAAGTAACATCGCGACCATTCCATGCATTAACCTTTCACTAGTATTCAATAATAAATACTATTCAATTATGCAGCTTGTCTCTTTATGTAACTCATAATATTAGGTATCCCATTCCATAGCTCATCTTTATTTATTTACAAATGCATTATGGCTTAATAGAGATCCTATAGAGCACTTAGGGAGAAGAACAAAAAAACAAATCCATCTGTCAACTACAGAATAAATCCAATTAGGATTCAGAAAAATGACTCAAAATCACATATTTTCCAAATTCTGAATTGTTTTGATCAACTCTGAAGAAAGTGTGCAAATCAAACTTTTTATTAACTAGTAATGTTAGGACTAAATGTGTGCAAGATGTAAACATTCCATGAGCTTTAATACAGTCTACTTAAATTAATCTTTACATAAATGGAGGCTGAACTGTAAATGAAGTGGATCTGCACTGAACACAAAGGCAACGCTTTCATTTGTGCTCCAGTTTCTGATGGAAATCAAATGTGAAGGTTAATGTAGAAGAAAACTTAATGTACATAGTAAAGCTACTTTACTTAGTCTTTTAATGAATGTTACAAAGCTCTTCTGCTTTGCTGAGATTCCGTCACCCTGGCAGGTGTTGTGTATCAGGACAATGACCAGACAGATCACTACTGAACAGGTTTGTTTTAAGTCAAATTAACCCAGAAACACTCAGTGGCACTTTTGTGGAACTTCCAAAATAATTTTTCCTCTGTATTTAACATTGCTTATGTGATTTATCACCATTTATTCTAATATAATTTTCAGTATTTTGTGTTTTATTAGTGAAAATCAGGTATTTTCCCTATATTTGATTCACTAATCATGTAGACTTGGATTAAAGCTCAGATTAAAGTTGAGGGTTATTATATTAAAAACAGAGAAAACTGAAGAAAAAGGGACTTTTTCAGTAAAAATATCAATAACCGAACATACACCCAATGTGTCCATCCACTGTCATTGATCCAATCGATGGGTTTTACTGGTGAATCAATGTTATAGAAGATGACAGTGTTTCCATGGTAACTACAGAACATCCAAATGGATCCATATCTGATGACCATAAAAAGATGACAAACTGCATTTTACACTAATTATGTACATGTGTTGATACCTGATTTTCAATGAAAAAATGCAAAATTCAGAGATTAATAAATGATAAAGTGATAAGTGATAATAAATCATGTAGTAAAGGTCAAATGTAGAAAAAACATTAACCATAAATACGCAAACAGCCACTGATGACCAAAATCACTGACTTATCTAAACTGTTTAATACCTGTTGATCCACTAATCATGTGTAAAATGTATTTTTACATCTTTTCATGGTCATCAGATATTGACCCATTTGGATGCAGAGGCTCTGTAGTTACCATGGAAACATCATCATCTTCTACAACATTGGCTCAGCAGTAAAACCCATGGAGTTGGATCAATGACAGTGGATGGACACACTGGGTTTATGTTCAGTTAATGACAGATTTGGCCCAAAAAGTCATTTTTTTCCCTCATTTCCTTGTTTTTAATAAAATAACCCTCAATTTTAATCTGAGATTTGATGAACATTTACATGATCAGTGAGTTAAATATAAGAAAATATCTTTTTTTTTTTGTTTTCATTTTGAGTTTAATGTAAGAGTATTTTACCACAACATTACATATTCAGTTATTTTTTCATATTTTTTATTCACCAGACAAACATTGTGACAAGGAAAAACATCTGAACAACTAATTCATAGACTTCAAGTCACACAAATTCATAGACAAAAGACAAAACAGAATAGTTCATCAACATTACACAAAACAAAGGCAGGTGCAAACAGAGGGGGATTTACAAGCGAGTTTGTGTGTGTGTGTGTGTGTGTGTGTGTGTGTGTGTGTGTGTGTGTGTGTGTGTGTGGGGAGGGGTCCTCAGGAGACCTGCCACAGCAGCACGCCGTTAATCAATCCGATTTAGACCGGACAGGGACACACTTAGTCGCTGCTCCCGCCAACACTGCTATGGCTGAGAGAGAAAACATGTGCGTGACCTGCATCTCATTCAAGTGTAAGGACACAAAAAGATGGATAGATGGGTCCAGAATGAAGAGATAGCGATGGGGTTACGAATGGGAGAGGGATGATGGAAGGGCTGTGAGGTGTGGAGGGAGAGACAACAATTAATGGAGTGATGTGAGTTGAATTAAAACAAAGGAAATGTATTGATTCTTTTCTGTCTCTAGGAGGGAAATATAAATGTTCACCTTCTCTACATGGAAGAGATGTGTGCACAGAGAAATTTATTGAATAATGATTTAAATTGATGAAATGGGAAAAAAAGTCATTATTAGATGGAGGATGAGGAGAAATGGGTGGATGGATCATTGTCTGAATGAGGGAAGCTTGATGATTGGTGGAGATGATGGACCATATCTTTAGTCAGATCAGTCCCAGAGCAGGAGACAAGGATAGAGTAGGGTGACATATTTGCATTCATTAATATGTATGCGCTTGTATACTTTATTTTCCACTATTAAATGGATTGTCTGCTTGAATAGTTGGTTACTTACAATGAAAGTGGAATTTATTATAAGCAGATTTGCTTACTGAATCCAAAAACAACTTGGGATTTGCAACCTAAAATGGGACTGAACAAAATAATAATAAAACAGCATAAAAAATAATAATGACTTGGTTTGAACTCTTTTCATCAAATTTGCTTTTTCTTCTTCTTCTTGAGAGGACGTAACAGCAGCTGAAGGTGTTTGACTTTATATCCAGTCCTAATGAAATATCCTCTGATTCCATTTATCAGCATATACAGGGAGCTTTAATGACCTGGGAATATGGAAGCATTAATGGATCTTTCATCAATGGTCTAATGTTATGGAGACCTGTGTCTTAATGGTCAGATATTAGGACTGGATTTTACTGGTCATACCATTAAAGAATCATGAGTATGTTTAATGGATGACATTCACTGGAGTCTCCATACATAAACATGTCTAGATGTAAATAAAACAGTGAAGAATGACTCATATTACTTCTTAAATTGTGTGACGCTTCATTTTCTGTGGCCCCTCACTGCGTTTAATGTCAGTGTGTTGGTTCTATTATAATTTCAATTACAAGACTGTGGGATTAGTGCAGTTAAGAAGGTCATCTTTATCATAAAGTTGTTGATCACACAGAATTTTTTTAATATGGCAATGTGTTATTTAACCATCTCATTACCTGTACCCTTTGTCCTTTATTAGTGTCATATTAGCAATGTCATTATGTTTTACTGTATTTGCTAAGCAAAGCATAATTAATATATCACTTTACCTTAATTGCTCATACCTATATATAAAAAAAACAATACAGATGATTGCTGGAAAATGTTTTATGACATAACTGACATTAAGGTATATTGTCAGTAGTTGAGTTGCAACAAACAGATGATTTTCAGTGGTTTAACTAGTTTTATGTAATGGAGTTACTGAAATTAAGTCATAAAATAAATGTAACTGTGCCCTGTGATAAACTAGGATAGCCTACAAGACCCTACGAGACCCTACAGAGGGTTAAACAGTCACGGAAAACAAATGAATAAATGCAATGTAACTGTAATCTGTTAACTTACATAGGAATATTGTATAATTAAGTACACTTCTTAGCCAAAATGATACTGATTGCAAAATGGCACCAGGGCAAGCCATTTCATTAGATATTGGTCACGCCTTTTAGTGCTGGATATTCAGAAATATTCCACCAACAGTCAGCAGTCACAATCTGTTTTTGCTGTAATGCTTCACAAATAAACTGATGTCTGCTTTGCAATCCCTATCAGATTCTCCACTGCAACAGGTGGATCATCTGTGAGAGCAGCAATCCTCTGGAAAAATTGACAGCGACTTAGAAAGGTTGGCTCTCAGATGAAGGTTTGAGGCCAAAGATCATTGCACATCTCATCTCTGTACCCAGTGGACAGGAAGGCATCTGTACTGATGACATTACACCAACATCACACAATGACACAGAAGATAAAATAGCAATAGTTGAAGCTACATAAAGAAAACATGATTGGATGCTTCATAGATAATATGAAAATTACAAAGTTCCTCAAGTTTGGGCCTGTATTATTAAAGTCTTGATTTTAAAGGAATTGTCTCATACAGTATATATGGGAAGAAATACTTTACATGTGAGGATAAGGATTAATTTAATATGGTTAGGGAAAAGAGTCCTTGTTATGATTATTTTAATAATCAGACAATATTTATTATACTGCTGTTCCCATCTGTTGCCATTTACCTCCACCCTGTTATTAACATTAGATGACCGTGTTGAAAATTCCTCCGGTGCAGATGGTTATTAGTGCCAGATAACCAATGATTCATGTCAGAGAAGAGTTCACTGTGAGAGGACATCCACGAACAGACACATGAAAAATTGCCCACGCACTGGAACTACTGGAAATGAGTCAGGAAGTTTTATAGAATCTACTTAAACAACAGAAAGGACCTGCCATCTACATCAGATTATACATCATGTTTCATGAATAAAACAAAAGTTTTTACTGCAGTTTTAATTAAAAAAGGGGTGTGTAACAATCATTTGAAGACATTTACAACCAGCACACATCACTTAAGTGAAATAATTATTGCCCTTTAACATTAAGTACATTAAGCTGGTAATATTCTTACAATACTGTCAGCGTCTGAACAAAAATATCGCATACACCACATCTTGTGTTTCTCACGCAGAGAAATTACCAGGATAACTCCCAAGTTTTCTATTTTTTATGAGAGTGGAACGTGGGAATCAAGTGGGTTCCCTGTAGAGGTGCAGAAGGTCGCTTGCCACGCAGCAGCTAATCAAATAAAAAAAATATGGCTACAGAACAGCCAATCAAAAAATAACATTGCTGTATCCGGGTAAGACTTAGATACTCATGCTACATTACAGAAGAGGACAGCTGTTACAATGATCTTGCCGAAGTACAATCACACACATACACATCTGCACTAAGAAATGCTGAATTAAATAAATATTCTATTTGTATGATTTGTCATACAAATAACTTTATCAGACATTTATTTGATCAGACCTCCATCCCCACCCCAACCAAAACCCCGCCCCTGCTGCCAAAATCTCACTTTGAGACCCCTGAATTCTGTATGAATAAATGCAAATATTGGCAAATGCAACTTTGTCATGCATTATTATAATTAAGAACCAGTAAATGTCATGACAGAATGGCCTTGATGGTATTACTCCTTAAAGATAACTACAGCAGAGCAATTTATCAGGGAGAAAATAAGTTGTATTCAATGACCAAGAACTCACTGAGCTAGTGCCAATAAAGCCTACATAGTATAGAAAGAAGCTGTGGAGACCACTACTGCTTTCAGGTACCAGGTTGCCATTTTGTGCCGTTTGTTATTAGTCATGTATCAAAGTTGTTGTCGTTCAGCTATGCATCATCAACTCTGCACCATTACATATTTTAAAAGAACATTTATGCATGTCAATATTGAATCATTGCAATACCTACTACGAACAGGAAGAAAGCCTTATGGGACCAACCTCATCTCACTGACTTTATTTATTTATGTGTACAATTTATGTGCTGTGCTCTACAGATTATATACATTTAATATACAGTGACATGCTGTGTAAATGTGATCAGCATGGCCACCCTTCCATTCATCCATCTGTCATCATTTTGGTTCCAGGCCATAACTGGAAAAACATTCAATATTTTTCCAGCACACTTGTTCAATTTATCACTTACATGTGGGGCCTTTTACTATCCATCCATTCATGTTATCCGCCCATGTTGTCCATCATGCTATTTGTCATAATTTCTTTTCTGGAGCAAAAGCAGTCAGTGTTTTTCACCTAATCTTGCTCCAAAAAAAAAAAAAAAAAAGTTGTTCATCTTGGGATCTACCTGTGTTGTCTGATGGCCATCGTTTGAGCTGTCCTTGCATTTAGGTTTTCTATTAATATTGAATGATTGAAGGTGCCATTTCTGAAACGACTTGATTCCTATGTTGTCAGGGGTGAAAGTCAATGACTCTTGGTCTTGTTGGGTGTCACATCGCTCCTGAAGAACCTGCTACACAAAACAGTTTTTATGTATTTATTCATTTACCTTTACAGCCTTTCAGCTTCTCTTTTGTCTTTATCCAGGTGAGGGCCAGTGCAATCGCTCAAGACGCAGATCAAAACTATGACTACGCCTCTAACAGTGTCATCCTGCACCTGGATGTGGGAGACGAAGTGTGTGTACAGCTTGACGGGGGCAAAGTTCATGGAGGAAATACCAACAAATACAGCACCTTCTCTGGCTTCCTCATCTACCCTGACTGATCACAGTATACTCACATACTTATACTCTCTCTGTAATCGAGCAAAAAGTGTCCTCTCCTTTGCATCTAACACGCCGTGCTGCCATTATGTAATATGTCACTTCAACGCAGTTCAGCATACCAACCATGTAATAACATGATCACAGTTAACAAATAGAGTTTAAAGAAGAGTTTGTGTAAAAATAAATATATAACTGTATATACAAGCAAACATTTACATCTGATACACACATCATTATTGTGTGTCATGTACAGTTTGTGTAAGCATGGCTAAAACATGATCTTATCTGTTTCACATGATCACATTCACTTGTACACACACATGATTTGAACATCTCCTATCAGTTGTTGCTACATGAGACAAGATGACCATTTCAGCCACAAGTCTGATATCGACTGAAATGATGTGCGAACGTAGACTGTAGATCGAACTGTGTGGTGCACGCGCGTGTGTGTGTATTTAGCTGCAGCCTCTTGTCTTCACTGTGAGATGGATTTTCAATATGGCTGTAGACACCAAATGAGAAAAAGTCATGAATATATTGATTGCAGCTGATAATAGAGACAACATAAGATAATCCGATGTGCTGTATGTCTGTGTGCAAGCATGTACGCATTCACCTTTTGGTTCAAGTTGAGGTGCATATACTGTACGCTCAATGAGACGCATCACACTACTGTTAGTTTGACCCTCATAGTCTTTGATTCCTGTTAAAGGAAGGGGTGTCAACTTGTCAGTAACAGTCCCTTAACACACACAGTATATCAATACTGAGGTTTAGCTTTGAGATTGTCCCTGAGCCAGAGCTTATGGCAGAGCCTCATCATGCCCTGCTAATGAGCTCAGGCTTTTCTCAGTTATTCTCAAACCAGACATCCATAGAGATCTGAATGGTGTGTATGACTTTACTTGTACTGTGAATGTACCCATTTGAAGATGTTTTTGATGCCCTATTTGAAATGTCATGTCTCACACATACGTATACGGCAGGTTTTCTGTGCCTTACATGACCTGTTACATTTTTGTTTTGCATGCATGAGGAAGTCTCCCCTTTTTGAGCTATAGTACGTAAACAGCCTGTTTCGTTTTGATGAGAACAGCCATGTAACTGAGATTTCTTATGAAAACTTACCCAAACACAGACATGCAACTATTGCAAAGTGTGAATATACTAAATGAGGATTCTGACTGTGGATCTTTGTATGTAACTGGGTGTATTTCACAGGTGTAAATAAAAAAGAACAGAAATAGGTTCAAACACCTGGGGAAGCATGTCTTTGTTAGTCAAAATTTGCATCCAGGAAAATTGTGACTATGTCTATGTAACCAATTGCTATATTTAAAAATTGCCATACAAGTTCAATGTGAAACACATCTGTTGTAGTTATTAGTGTGAAAGCTTCATATCTGCCCAATTATAAACTCATTAAAATGTTTAGCAGAGGCTTCATTGTTCTGAAAAGTGAAATAAGTTTGAAAGCATGACTTTACCCTAATGATTTGGGTGTGAACTATTTAAACCGACTTGTCATGTTCGTGCTGTGATTGAAATAACACCTCAATGCTGTACAGTATATTGTACGCAGACATTCCTCTGACGTGATTCAACATGAACATTTTGTGCCATGCTGCATCTTACTGTGTGTGTTTTCTGGCTCTGTTACCTTTATGTTCACAAGCAGGATTCATTGTTGTCACTGTACAATGCCAGCTGAGTTGTGTGTATTTGTTATGTATGAAACCGCTTAGATTTTTCTCTGCCCTTGAAGACCATGAAACAATAAAAAGAACATCCAGGATTATTTTGTTGTTGTCAAATCAGACTAAAACGACTGCTTTTATATTGTTTCTGCTCTTTGTTCTGTTTCTATTCATTATAAGAAACTATAAGAACTTGTGGTGTCAGATGTTTTCTGCAATCTGATCCATAAACACAACAAAGCAAAAGAGCAACAAATGCATTTCCCAGTTGTATGGAAGATACACAGTACATTGTATATTCATAAGATTAGTCTAACCGATAGCAAATATAATTGTATGTTGAACAACGGTAAAGATAGTCCCCCTGAACAGTTTACCCAGAGGGATTTTCTGGTCTGCTGCATGCACTTTTATAAGGGTTAAAACAAAATAAGTGCAATGTAAGTATGCAAGCATAAAGACACAATGAATCTTTGTCTAACTTATCACATCTAAACAGTGTTTCTTTATCTTTACATGTTGTTAGATCTATTTTCTTGCAGTAATGAGACAAGGATGTGATGTGGTGGTGAAACAGTAGATTTAATTTATGAATGCTAAAAAAAATATGTATATTATTTGACATCTTGCTTTAATTAATTTGAGTTAGGTTTAACAGATAGTGCCATCCTGGGGCTGTATCTTGTTATCTTTGTTTTTGGAGCTCTGTAGCATAAAAATACCCTGTGACTCTTTGGACATCAAACCATTTACAACCCCAAATGAGAAAAAAGTTGAAGCAGAATGGAAAATCCAAATTAAATAGAAAGAAGACTCAAAGTTATAGTAATTTTTTCTCATTCTTGCAGAAGAAATGTAACAAAGCTGTTTAATTTTTGAGCACCTTCTATGTCTACATTTGTTTTCAGAAGCAAAGTGAAAGGAAATCCACATCACAAACCAGTAAATGCTTTACTGTCCAAACTTTTGATTTTATGTGATATCTGGGTTTATTCTAAGGGAGACAATATATTTCATAAACTGAAGTGTGAAATAATGTTCTGCTGGACTGTTTTCAGTGTCATACAGGTCAAGAATCATTTACAATCAATGTTTTGCTATATTATCTTGATCACCTCTAGTTATTAATTTATTTGCTATTGGTTCCTTGTACACACAAAAGTTTTGTTTTTTTTCTTCTGCTCAAAACAGATGAATGAAAATGAAAATTAAATAAATGAAATGTTTTAATTTAATATGCATGCAACTTTTCTGATTTGGGGTTTTATCTTTTTCAGATTCACAATCACTTTCATAAAATAATGAAACTCCATAATAAATGAATTCCTCATTAAAGGTTTGTTTTGTCCAATAAGAGCACATTATTAACATGCTTGAGATCAGACTAAGGCTACTGCAGACTATGTGAAGGTACTTATCCTTTGTGAGACATATTTCGACACCTGCTGCTGCTTCTCTCCTCAGCAACACCCACTGTGAAAATGAAACGTTGGCTGGAGGGAGTTCTCACCTTTCTTGAATAAAAACAAGGAGACAGATCTTTAATTAAAGGTGAGGGGTAATGCTATTCTAGAAAAGGAGGTTCAGAGCAGATGAGAGGTTTGGGAGATTTCAGACTTTGGGGAGGGGGGTGGGGGGGTTCAGCAGTGTTTCCCCCTTCCGAGTCCCAGTGCTCCCTCCTCGCAGATTCCAGCGTTAAGTTAATTGGACAGGGAGAGAGGGCTGAGGAGGGAAGCGTTCAGCCCCATTAGCAATCCCCCAGTGGAAGGCTGAGCCGGGAGGATCACAGACTCACAAATAGGAGGATTAAAATAATCAATAGGCTTCACTTGCTCTCCTTCAGCACAGACAGCTGCACAACACACACTCATTTTGACACATACATGAACACACTCATACACACAAGAGCATAGACAAACATGTGAGGAATACCAGTTCAAGGAGCACTACTGTTTTGTTCAGGTTGACTCTTGACTCTCACAAATTAGCCTGTACACACATTCACCTATTCTCTGTTAATGAAGGTTAATTTAAGCCTCAGACTAAATGAGGACCTGTTAAAAGGTCAGTAAGATGAAAACTGTCTGACATCTCTGTATTTTTCCTCAGTTATTTCTGTAGTTTGTCCTGAACACCCCTTTATGTGATTTTATATCCCTCAGACACAATTTAACCAAGTTTTGCATCAACAGAACAAAAATCTGTTTAATGACTGCTCGGGTCTGGGACTTTTTTTTTTCTTTTCTGTTTTTTGGTGTAAATATCACATATATTTACAGCATGGAAATGTGTTTTGGGGACGGTCTGTATTCCCCAGCTATTTAGGTCATCTACAAATCTAAAAGTTGGTGGTTCGATACCCAGCTCCTTCCACATATCAAGGTGTCCTTGGTCAAAAACACTGAATCCTATGCTTTCCAGAAGCGGCTCCACCAGTGTGTGAATGAGTGCTGAGTCCCACTGAAGTAGAAAAGAACTGTGTAAAAACATTCCATTTCACCATTTATGTATTTTGTCAATTCATTGTTAATTATAAAGACTTTAAAACCATGCAATTATTAAAACATTGGTCTTTCATTGGCATAAAATAACAACAAATCAAGAGAAAATAAATGGAAAATAATATGGATTGATTATTGACCAAACTGTAATTTTACACTTCAGAATTCCACAATCAGTGCATCCTTTTCAGCTGTCACATCCTGACCCTTACAAATAAAAGTAAATATAATGTATAATATATAAAATATAATATTGAGTATATGTGTCATTTTTGGACAGCAATGTGGAAATTAAAAATATTTAAAAATATTTGCCTTTCATTATAGATAATATAAACACAGAATATTTCATGTTTTTTCTGGTGAAGTTTATTTAATATGTGTGTGTGTGTGTGTGTGTGTGTGTGTGTGTGTGTGTGTGTGTGTGTGTGTGTGTGTGTGTGTGTGTG
>JAPTGZ010000022.1:22117840-22129347 GCA_029814645.1 Fowleria isostigma | reverse complement strand
TGTGTGTGTGTGTGTGTGTGTGTGTGTGTGTGTGTGTGTGTGTGTGTGTGTGTGTGTGTGTGTGTGTGTATATAAATCCAGTTATTTCTGCCTTTAGAATGATATTAAAAACTTTTTTAAATTCTTCAGTACATAAACAAAATGTCAGAATCTGATCTGATAATAATTTTAACTTGTAATTGATGTCATTCATTGCAGTTCAAAGATTTATTTATGTATATATTTTTTGTACACTCACTGGCATCTGCAGATACCAAAGAAACTTTCATCTGAATCATTCAATCAAACCAAAGATACATTAAAGTACATCTTATCATGGCCAGGTTTTTCATCATCAGTGTGTTATTAAAAATTCTATTTGCTTCTCAAATATTACTTCCAAAAAGTAAAAAAATGAAATGGAAATGCATACTAACTGGAATGAGTGAAATAAGTAAAATAAATCAAGTTTGCCTTATCCTTTCACAAGTAGATATATTATATATAAACTAATATAAATTTTAAAAAAATATTCATACATTTTCATATATAAATAAAATTATTATTTTATTTTATATATTGTTATTGTAAGGAGAATTTTTTTTTGTTTTAAATCTGTTTCATTTTCTACTCTTTAAAACCTAATCAATAAAAGATTTAAGTATGCTTAATTAAGGTAGATATTTCATAAATTACCCTAGTGAACTTAGAACAGAGAGAACATAAATGGAAATAGTTCTTTTTTTCCATTTTCATGGAGATAGACATAATCGAAAGTGAAATCTGTGAATCCTACATGTAGATTACAGCAGCAAACAGGTATTTTATTTTTGTTGAATTTGCCTTCATTTTTGAAATTATTTAAATGTATTGCACATTTTGTTTTTGATGCTATAGTTCTGTACAAACATCTTAGGTCATGTGGTTTCTACATGGTTGTAATGAGCATAATGTACTAGAAATTTCTCAGTCTTTTTAAAATACAACAGTAAAATACAAGGAAATATTATAAACAGTATCAAAAATGTATAAATTATCCAAACTAAATTACTTCTACAGGCAGCTATGAGTATTTAGTGTGAGCTCTGTGGTCATGACAAAAAACAGGCAACAATACAAAACATTTTACATGTGTTATATGTAACCTTGTGGAAAACAAACAGCTTAGCATTGTAAAAAAATATGTAAATCAGAGGAGTTCAAGATATATTAAAATCAAAGGGAGGTCAAACTGAATATTGGACAATTTGGTCTGTTCTTTTTTAAATGCTGCTCTCGTATCAAGTCTCTCTTACATTTCAGTTATATCTTGTTAAAGACACTGAAAAATTTATTATGTACATTAAAATATGATGTTATAATCTTGGATCTGACATCGGTAAGTTTCTTTGAGTTACTGTGTGATGAAACCAGAGGTGAAGTGACCAAGCTCTACCTGATCTTATTGAGGAAAATTTCATCTGGATAATCCAATCACATCAAAGTTCAAATAAAATACACTCTGACACTCAATGAACAGCTTTTTACTGATCAACATATTATTAAACTTTACATTTGTTCCACAAATATATTCTAAAAATATTGTAATAGACCAGGAGTCTTCAACTCTTTTCAGGCCAAGGACCCCCAAACTGATGGAGAGATGGAGTGGGGACCTCCTGATATATATATTGTAATTAATTTTGTTTTATAATAAACTTACCATAGTTCAATGTATAGATGCACCTGGATTCAACACAGGTCTAGTCACATGCTGAATACACAGGTGCCGAGCTTGAGAGAGCTCATGTGCCGATGTGCACATTTCTGACTGAAAGATAACTTTTTGTCTCCATTTATCCATTTGCAAAAATATACTAGATTTGTGTAAATGTATATTTAAATACATTTAAATCCTTGAAAATAGTAAAAATATTTTTTTAAATATTAAAAACTATCTAATCAACCAAACATTTCATGATCACCCTACAGAACCTCCACGGACCCCCTGTTGAAGACCACTGTAATAGAATGTACACAGTATAATATTAACATCTTATGTATGTAGTCTGTAAAGTCTGTTTTTTTTCCTTATCTTTATGCTGTTTGTACAATTTCTTTACCCTGTATTTTTATCCTGTTGCTGCCTTAACTGATTAATTTCTCCATTGTGGAATCAGTAAAGTTTAATCATATCTTACCTTATTTTAGGAAATAATAAACAAAGAAACAAAAAGTGTTAACAACTGTTTGAGACCTATATTGTTATAATGAGCTATTTATATATTTTTTGTTTAATACCTCATCATAAACCAGATTTTTTTTTTTTTTAGGCAAATATTTTGCTGAATTTCCTCCCACAATCCCGCCGTGTTCTTTCTCGTTGGTGCCATCACCTCACATTGTATTGTACCTGAAATCATTACTTGCACAACTCCTCCACCTGCTGTCCATATGTGGTTATTACAGCCCTCCGTGAGCCAGTAGCTGCAATACCCCGCTCTGACCACTGGGCGGCAGGAGACGTCGACTAGTTCTCTGCAGGCAAAGATGGCGGTGCGGAAGAAAGACGGCGGCCCGAATGTAAAATATTTCGAAGCGTCTGATACCGTTTCTCAGTTTGATAATGTCCGCGTCTGGCTGGGAAAGAATTACAAAAAGGTACTGAGTGCATGTTTTGTAACCGTACACGCCGAAGGGGCTTTTTTCAGTCTGAAATGTGGACACTAACCTATTGGGCAGAGGCAGTGACAAAGAGAGGAGGGAGGGTGTTCCTGAGTCCAGCTGTTTGATTCACTAGAGCCGGGATACAAAAGGATGCTGAGCCGACAGCTGCGCCAGATGCATGCGCGAATGGCGCTATCCCTGGATGCTAGCATAGCTCGGATGACCAGAAACAGCTCGCAATTACACCCAAGGGTGGATTAATGCAAAAGGGGTGACTTTAGCCTGCAAGCCAGCTAGCTAGCTAGTTAGCTCCTGGGCTAACGGTGCTGCTGCTCAGATCCAGATGTTGCCTCTGTGGCGCGGCGCGCTGACTGAAACCATGGCCCGTCTGCATCAAAGCTGCGCTTTATGCTGCTGTTTAGACCCGTTCATGTTAACAAATACAACACTATGCAACAACAACAACAAAAAACTCTCAATTAAAAAATGAGTAATTACTTTATCTCACAGGGGTGTTTAATTAACGTTTGGAAGGGGATGGAGCTGCAATGACACTTGTATATGTTCTATACATTTCCATGTTTTATACATCTGTATAGCTTTTACAGATGTAGTACCTTTGGCTTACTACTGTATACTGTATATATTCTCATTTCTTTTATTTGGTACTGTTTTTATTGGCTTAGAGTGCTTGGGGTGAATGTGATTGCTGCAGCTGCAGGTCCTGTTATTTCCTGCAAAAGATAAATAAACTATCTATATAAAAAGCTCTAGTACACACCTAAAGCAGGTTGTAGTTATTTTTTGGTGTCTGTTGTCCTGACTGACCGATCCTTTGTGTTGTTGCCCCCTCAGTACATCCAGGCTGAGCCCCCCACCAACAAGTCCCTGTCCAGTTTGGTGGTCCAGCTGCTCCAGTTCCAGGAGGAGGTGTTTGGTCGACATGTCAGCAACCCCCCTCTCACAAAGCTACCAGTATGTCTCCTTTACCTTGCTGTTCCTTGGTTTTCAGTACATCACACACACTTTTACCCCCTGAGGTGTTCTGCAGCTGTTGTGTTCTGTGTCTGCAGATGAAGTGTTTTCTGGATTTCAAGTCAGGAGGGGCTCTATGCCACATCCTGGCTGCTGCCTACAAGTTCAAGAGTGACCAGGGATGGTAAGATGTTCTTTCTAGCTGCCCCGATAAAACAGGTTGTTGCTCAGTGGCATTTTGGATATGTTATCGTTTCGTGTGTAACTCCAGTCTAACTTCCTGGTAGGCGCAGGTTTGACTTCCAGAATCCGTCAAGGATGGACCGAAATGTGGAGATGTTCATGACGATCGAGAAGTCACTGGTGCAGGTGAGTTTACTTGACTGCTTTCTTCAGAAAGAATATACTCTTTCTGCATTTTCATTGTAGAAGTGATACTTCCTTTTATATTTGTGATGCCTTTTCATTTCCACTATTTTAAGTGGAGCTCTAGTGATATCAAGCAGGGATCACTTGATTAATGTTTTGTCTTAAGCAGTTCCTGGCAACAGAACTAAATTATTACAATGTAACCACTGTGTGTGAGGTTATATGTCTACTCTGGTTACACTACATTTGTGAGAAGTCAGAGACACAGTTGTGTCTGAATCTTACAGATACAAATAATGAAGGACAACCAATCACATGACAAGACCAGTAATCCTGCTAAATCAGTCCTGCAGCGCACTAAAAGATCTTCCACATCCTTAAGCACACAGTGTTCTTATACACATGTAGGTTATATAAACTGCATATGAACTGCCCTCCCAAAGCCACTAACCTAAGAGAAATATTGCAACATATTTGTGTATTTATCTGTGAATGTTTTATTCCTTCTTGTTTTCTCACCTGCATTTCTGTGTTTTTAGAACAACTGCCTAACTAGACCGGTCATCTACTTGAGCCCTGACATTGAACCAAAACTTCTTGGAAAACTGAAAGACATCATCAAAAGGCATCAGGTTTGCATCTTTATTGTTATTTCTTTTGTTTTATGTTATGAAGAGAAATTAAGAATCAGCATTAGATACAAAAATAAAGCCTTAGTCTAAAATATAATGCATTTAGAAGACATTTATTTTATCTGGTAGGATCTATTAAAAACATAAACAGTTTTATGAACATATATATTTATTTGTTTTGCAGGGTTCAGTTACTGAGGACAAGGCATCTGGCTCTCATGTTGTTGTTCCACTTCCTGCCAGCCTGGAGGAAGGTGAGGCTTAAAATGTTGCATTGAAACAGATGATTTTATTGCAATTTACTATTTATATTGTGTGAATTTTGTCTGATATTCTTTTCTTTTGTTCCAGAGGAGTGGGTTCGTCCTGTAATGAAGAGAGATAAGCAAGTGCTGCTGCATTGGGGATATTTTCCTGACAGGTTGGTTGATTTAGGGATGTAACCACTACACAAAAAGTGTTATAAACTACGCAATTTAAACTGTAGAGTGTGAACTATGGTCATAAAGAAGGGTCTAAAAACAGACCCTTCTTTTTGACCATTTTCTACCAGATACTCAAGTTTTTACATGAGCCAATGTCCCCAGGCTTGACCTTTAACCTTGCTTTTTCACCAATTAGTTATGACACCTGGATTCCAGCCAGTGAGATTGAGGCTGCTGTGGAGGATGCCCCCAGTACAGAGAAGCCCAGAAAGGTATTTGGTGTATAGTTATTTCTTTGTGTTTTGTCTAATTCTGAAGTTTATCCCATTGTTCTTTGGAAATGTCACAATGAATACTTAAATCCAAAAATAAGGATTCACAGTACTTCTATAATGTTTTTCTTATGATTATTTTCATTGTCAGCTAGTCTGTTGACCATTTATTTGATCACTCAGTTGTAGTTTATACAATGTCAGAAAATTATGTAAAAGTGTTGATCACTGTTTTTAAATCCATACATACGATACAGCTCCATCGAATGTGTTTGTTTGATCTACAATATGACAATTTGTAGTTTACAGTCACAGAGAAGTAAAGCACCTATAAAATATTTAAATTTAATTCTAAACCTAAGTAATTCCTGAAAACATTACTCAAATCAATGAATTGATCATCAGATTATGGAAAGATTAATTTAATAGTTGACAAATAATTCTTCAGTTGTACTTGAGTCAATTTTCAGTGCAGAACAAAAATATTTTGGCAGTATTAATATTTTAAAGTTTTTTTTGCAAGATGCATTGAAGGATAAAGTGTTTGGAACTTGGAGCAAAAGAGCCTACTGTGATACTCACTGTGAAAAGCAAATTGAAAGCAGTGTCAAAAGCTCATACTGTGTATTCAGAGCATCTCTCCCTTAAGGCATTCAGAACTCAGTAGGACTCGATAGTGAGAGCAGTGAAGCATTCAGATGTTTAGAGTGGTATTCACACAGTAATAAACACAGTACTTTGTTTGCTGTCAGCCTCTGTTGTTGATAAAATGTCTGTTCAGAGTCTGACATGAGACCAGATACAGTATTTATGGCTCTGTTGGACTGTTTACATAAACAAAATAACAAGAAAAAAAACATACAATATAGCATTTTTGACCCAGCTATAACACAAAAGAAATACAAATATCAGCCACTAATGTTTTCAGAAACACTAATACAACTGTTTTCCATAAAAAATGGTGTAATTTCTTTGTACACATTTATTTTTTATAATTGCTAATATGGTTTTTCATGGTCTGTGTTGACAGGTTCATGCAAAGTGGATTTTAGATCTTGACCAGTACAACGAATGGATGAACGAGGAGGACTACGAAGTGGGAGAGGGGTGCCCAAAGAGGAAGAGGATCTCAGCCAAGACCCTGACAGATGAGGTGACCACGCCTGATGAGCGCAGGGACAAAAAGCCTGGCAGTGCCAAGAAGAGGAAGCGCTCCCCATCGCCCTCTCCCACCCCTCCCCCACAGGAGAGCAAGAAAAAAAACACCAAAAAAGGGTGAGTGAGCACTCATCTTAATACTTGACTCTTCAGCTGCTGATTGATTACTGAACTGTAGTATGTGTTGCATGTGTCATTTCAAGTTTCTGCTGTAGAAGAATTAGTGATACTGCTGATAATTAAATCATGTCCTTTGTGTTTGTGAACAGGCCAACAACACCATACACCAAGTCTAAACGGGGCCAGAGGGAGGAGGAGCAAGAAGATCTGTCAAAGGACATGGATGAAGCATCTCCAGTTCCTGCATCTGAAGAGGGAAACCCAACAAAGACAAGTACATAAGTCCATACCTTAGATACAGTTAACATTTTACTGTAAATGAACAGCTGGTGTCCTCCTATAAGACAGTACACCTTTGAAGGATGTTACACTGAAATCTATATTTATGACTCTTTTAAAGATAACACCAAGAAGGACTCAGATTCAACCCCTGTTAAAGGAGGAACAGATATGGGTGAGCCCCTTTAACAGTTTGTCTAATTGTGTCTGAAGTGATATCTAGGTTTATGATGTACCTTCTTTACAATGTTTAGGAGTGCAATCAGTTTATTACTTTACATGGCCCAATTTTTGTTGTTTTTCAGTGTGTTTTTAATTGTGCTCAGATTTGTCATTTGTGTTTTTTCTCCGCTCCCTCATTCACTTGCATTTTTGCTTGTGTTTTATTGACAGATGAGCAAGAAGATGAGTCAATGGAAACAACAGGAAAGGTACAGAAATTTTCTAATAATAATAAATGTAAAAAAAAACAACAACAAAAAAAACAGAAAGCAACTCTGTGTATATGTGTGTAGTTATATTGGTCATCGTGTTTTAAAACAGGAGGAGGAAGAAGGCTCTCCAAGTGTAAAGGGTGAACCGGTGAAAGGGTCAGACCTTCACGAGGACAATGTGACCGAGCAAACACACCACATCATTATACCAAGTTATGCTGCATGGTTTGACTACAACAGGTAAGGACATACTATATTTACATGCCTCTTTGTAATGGAGTTATTTCTCAGTTTTTCAGAAATGAGTTTTCTTTTTAATTAGAATATTCTATATATATAATGATGATTAGCATCATTTTTGGTAAAAATAAAAACTAGTGATGTTCAGCAATAGTTAACAAATGTGTGAAGATGAGTCATTTAGATGTGAATCCTCATTGTTTCCCGACAGTGTTCATGCCATTGAGCGCAGAGCTCTGCCAGAGTTTTTCAATGGGAAGAACAAATCCAAAACCCCTGAGATGTGAGTATTTGATGAGTGTTGCCTTTTGGAAAGGTGAAATATATATATCAAGTAATGATGTGTGGATTAATTTCTCTACTTCCAATAGAATAATAACAACTATTCTTTATACTGTGCTCATCTGTTATGTTCAGGAGAAGTCAATGTTAATGTTTTTTCTTTGTCACTCAAAAGTTACCTGGCATATAGGAACTTCATGATTGACACGTACCGACTGAACCCTCAGGAGTACCTGACGTCCACCGCCTGCCGCAGGAACCTGGCAGGTGATGTGTGTGCAATCATGAGGTAGGATGAAGCACTGAATATGAACATCCACATCATGATCCACTACGTCTCTCAGGTGTCTCAGTGATATGCTGTGTTTACTTTTATCGCAGAGTCCATGCTTTCCTGGAGCAGTGGGGACTGATCAACTACCAGGTGGACTCTGAGAGCCGGCCCACACCCATGGGTCCCCCACCTACCTCTCATTTTCATGTTCTGGCAGATACTCCTTCAAGCCTGGTCCCACTTCAGCCCAAGACCTCTCAGGTCCAGATGCACTCATTCACAACAATACACAGCAAAACAGACACATGTTTTCTATTACTTAATGTTCAATTTTCTGTCGTTGTTGTGGACATGCAGACTCCTGCCTCCCAGCAGATGATGTCCTTCCCAGACAAAGTGAAGGACAAGCCAGCTGACCTGCAAAACTTTGGCCTGCGAACAGACATGTACAGCAAGAAGACTGGCTCTGCAAAGGTACAAGTTCCATAACAAGCACAGTGAATGCTACATTTGTGATTTTTTTTATTTTCAAAGACTTATTGTATTTACAAATTAATGATATTGTTTGTGTGCACAGAGCAAGAATGCAGCAAGCTCCATGAGGGATTGGACCGAACAGGAAACACTACTACTACTTGAGGTACAAAATGTCTTTAAATCTATTTCCTGAGAAGTTCTTACATAAAAGAAAATTAAACCCTGAAAAAACTGAGCTAAATGTAGCCGTCACTCTCCTTAGGGCTTGGAGATGTACAAGGACGACTGGAACAAGGTGTCAGAACACGTGGGTAGCCGCACACAGGATGAGTGCATCCTTCATTTCCTGCGGCTGCCCATTGAAGACCCCTACTTGGAGGACACTTCCTCCTCTCTGGGCCCTCTGGCCTATCAACCGGTACCTTTCAGCCAGGCAGGAAACCCTGTAATGAGTACGGTGGCCTTCCTTGCCTCTGTAGTTGACCCACGCGTGGCCTCAGCTGCAGCTAAATCTGCCCTGGGTGAGTTCTGTTTCAGCTTTTACTCAAAGCACAGTGCAAGTCTGAGCTAAGGTAATGTTTCTGAGGACAGGCGTGAAAGTACTTGATGATAAATGATGATAAAATATACTGTTTGTTGATCACTAATCAGTGAATGCAAAAAATTCCTTGAAAAAACTTTTTTTTTATTATGAGAGGATAATATGAACAATTGTAATCATGGTCTGGGACTACTTAAACAACCTATTTGAACTTTATCCATGTTATATTTATTCACACAGGTAAGGTGACACTGGGAAAACAGATTACAGCATAAGAAGTAGAAAAATCTGTATTATAAAGGAACAAATAGCTAATTATTTGAGTCATAATAATGAGTGATGAGTCAAAATTTGGTATAAGACAAAACCAGGCAATTTGGAATTCTTGACATTATGTAGGTGATTTGACCAGCACCATAAAAATGTTGAAATTCAATACACAGCCCATTAGAGGTGGTTTTAATGCTCCAGTCATTAGTGAATGAATGAAATAAAATGCCATGTAGACTTTACTGCTTTGTTATAAATTAGATGAGGACAAGGACACATTAGACATAAAGTCATCAGTCTGTAAGTGATACTGACTTTAATGAACTCCGTGTATCTGCTTTTCAGAGGAGTTTTCTCGAATGAAAGAGGAAGTTCCTGCAGCACTTGTTGAGGCTCATGTGCGACGGGTGGAGGAGGCGGCGAGGGTCAGCGGTCGACAAGACCCTCTTTATGGCTTGGAGGGAAGTGGTATCGCTGGTACTGGCTTAGAGGACGGAGAGAGACCAGGTAGGAGGGACACACGACATGTACACACAAAAAAAACACAGGATCAATAACATGACATGGATCAAACAAATGACAGGTCTGAATTTTGTGTCTGTTTTAGATGAAAGCACTGATGAAACTAAGAGTGACGCTCAACCAAGCGAGGAGAAGAAAGAGGCAAAGGTATGGCACACTGTTGCAGTAGTGTTTTATATAGTATTTTTGATGGTTTTACTGCTGGACTGTGAAAGTCACTCTGCTGTCACTTCACAGGATAACAAAGATGGAGCGAATGAGGAAGAGGAGAAGCAGGCGGAGAATGGGAAGAAGGAAGAGGAGAGGGGGAGAGAACCTGAGGGAGAGAGGGAGACAGAGAAAACAGAGTCAGAGATGGGTAAGAAAGACCACGATACAGATACAAGAGAAGAAAGTAGTGTTATAGAGAGAAAAAAAGAGAAATAAATTTGTGTGTTTCCCTCAGGTGATGGAGAGAAGGAGAAGGACGGAAAAGAGGGAACAGACGAAGGACAAAGAGAGGGAGAGAGTGACGGAGAAAGGAAGGCTAAGGTGGAGCGTGATGTGGGAGAGGGGAATCTGGCCACGGCGGCGGCATCTGCTCTGGCCGCTGCTGCTGTCAAAGCCAAGGTAAAGTGAATTATGACCTGTCCTTCACTGGACACATCCTTCGTTACCTTTCCTCTACGTTTTCCCTGACTTTGTATTTTTTATAGCATCTGGCCGCGGTGGAGGAGAGGAAGATTAAATCTCTGGTTGCTCTGCTGGTGGAGACTCAAATGAAGAAGCTGGAGATTAAACTGCGGCACTTTGAAGAACTGGAAACCATCATGGATAGAGAAAGAGAGGCTGTGAGTGAGGGATTCTGGGATATTATTAAAGTGCATGTGCTGGAGTATAGACGTAGGACTCTTCACTGACTAAACTGTTCAGTTCAGTTATGACTTACCGATGCTGTAGACTGTATGGTTAACTCAGGAAGAAGGACACTGAAAATCACTAATGTGCTTTGTCATATTTCTTGTATTTAAGTAAAAGGCAGATTTTCCAAGCTACATTTTTTTACTTAATGCTTCCTAGTAAGTTAATAGAATCTGAAATGAGCACAGATGTCCTCTTTGTGAATAACTCTAACTTACTAACTAATCTCTGTTCCCCTCATATCGCTCAACATACTATATATTGTGATATTAATCCAAAATTAACAACAATTCAGTGTAAGAGGGTGAGTTTACTGAGTAACATCATATTTATTGACCCTTTGAGGATCAATCAATGAAACAGACTTGTAAGCCTGACAGTTTAGTTATTACATTTGAATATGCATTAAACTAAATTAAAAGTAAAATTAACAAAATAATCATACATTAGTGGCTAGGAACAATAATTTGATTCTTGTATTTAAAAGGAGTGGGAGGAAGTATAAACTTATTTAATCCCACCCCTCCACACAACAGTTAATTATTCGCTTCCTATCTGTATAAAGCTGTGTGAAAATTTTTAATCCCCTTGGATCTTTTGTAATTTTACAATATTCATTTTTCACAAAAATATACATACAGTAAACCCTTGTTTTTCGCGGGGGTTACGTTCCAAAAAGAACCCGTGATAGGCAAAATCTGTGAAGTAGAAA
>JAPTGZ010000022.1:22061649-22071827 GCA_029814645.1 Fowleria isostigma | reverse complement strand
AGCCTCTGATTGATTAAGTATAGTGTTAGTGAACTGGAACCCCCCCCCCCCATACACACACACACACACACACACACACACTGGGACTGACACGTTATGTTGATGCATTTTGAAAAGATAAACCAAAGTCATATGGACCACACTTGGTCTAACGACAGCCAAATTTCTAGCGAAACTTTAATGCAATTCTTGCAACATGAGGACATTTTTCTGTCATCATCATATTTTTCTCCCCATAGCTATTTGTTTTTTTATGGAGCTCAGCACATTTGCAGAAAGTGCATAGATGTCACAACGGAGACAATGACAACCAATCCAGGTCTGTTAAATCAGGTCACAGTTATAAATTATGTGTTCAGCTACATAACAATCTCCAGCTGCAGTTTATTTCAAATACAGTAGATCTTGAAATTATGAATCATGGGAGCTTTCATACTAAGATAAACAACCTGAGCCGAGGCTTGGATTGTTGTGTCAGTGAGACACATTTATTCTATTATTTATTGGAGACACATACTATTTAAAGAAACTGGATTAAAACCAATTAATGCAGAGACACATTTCCAAATCCAACAAAAAAGACAAAACATGTAAAACCGTTTCATCCACTGCTTATATTTACCTTTGCTGCACCACGTCAGCATTTTCCCCCTCTCCTTGATGCAGCTCTAGTTTTAACAACTTGCCACCCTCCTCTTCAACAGCACACATGCTCCAATTCTTGTTTCCTTTAATCCACCATCCATCGCAGGATTGCAGCCCCCTCCTTTTCCCCTCTCTTCCTCTCTCTGTCTTGCCCCCCTCCTTTTCCTTACTCTCTCTGCATGTCTTCCCCTTCCTTCCACAGTTGTCCTCACATATTAGGTTGCCCTGTCCTAAGAAGCAGAATTAGCCTTTGGAATCTTGGGCACTTGTTTCTTTCACTCTCAGGAAGTTGGAGATGTCATGAAGGGACATCAGACCGAAAAGAAGAAGACACAAAAATATCTGAAAAAGACTGATGGGAAAGGATTGTAGAGCAGAAGGAAAAGATGAAAACGTTGAACATCAAGACCTCTGCTATTTGATGCAGCTGCACTGTGGGCATGTGGCTGCCTGCGCCGAACACTTCCATCTCCACTTTCCAGCTGACTAGTCTGATGACTGCACTCATGGCACTGGGCGCTACTTTATTTATCTCTCTTCAGTAACGCGAGAATACTTTTATTTATTCCACTCAAAGGGGACGACACCTCTATATCACTTTATGCTGGCTGACACACTGACCGCTGGACTTTTTACCAACACAGGATCACTTCAGCCTCGAGAAGAACAGAGGCGACCCATGTGGTGCTCAGGTAGGACTATAAGTGGGAGTTGGGCTATGCAAGACTACTAGAAGCATTCCTTCTTTGATCATCTTAAAATGAGCTGAGAAGCGAATAAGCCAGGATCTCCTAATTATTGCAATACTCTGAGCAGAAATAAAGAGCAAGTGACAGTTGTACCGGAGCCTCTGAAGGGTTTTGTCTTTGATGAATCTCAGTGCAATTTCTAGCAACCGTCAGCAGTCCGTGTCAGACCAGACTTTGCACTCAGACCTGGCCTGACCTCTGACCTTTTCCATACATTTGTTAGTATAATGGGGGAGGGATGATGAAAGAAAGACCTGGCTCAGATACAGATGGTGCTGTGTGTACAAATGCTATAAGAAACAGTAGAAATGTGCTGTTTGTTGGTTGCAGATTAAAACCAACAAACTTAAGAATTATGTACAGTTTCAATAGCAGATCCTCGTCTCTGAACAAGACTAAAATGTTGCATGATTTCAAGATTTTACAATTTTTCTTTGCATAGATATCAACGGCTCTACCATGTGACCATAAAATATAAATATGTTTATCATGATGAACTTAAGTAAGCTCAAGTCATCTGTAAATCAAATGAAAATCACATTAAATCTACTAACACTAGCTATGCTGACAAAAAGACAAAAAAATTGGCAAAGTTTAAAATCATAACATAAAATTTGTCTACTACAGCAGTAATTCAAGGGATTTGATTGTATTGTTAAAAATGTGCATTTCATTTCATTTCACATGCACTTGGGTCTTTTTTTGTTTAGTAAACACTTCTGTTTTACTTTTCATAATTTGCTGTGTTGTATAGGCAAGAGACACAGAAAAAAGGCAAGTCTGACCTTATAATTTTACAACTTTACTTGTTGTGTCCAATGTTATTTACTCCATCGTTCTACACTACAACATATATTTGGCCAACATGTGTGTTTATTTATGTACTGCACAAGCCGGTCATTCCCAGTGTCCAGTCTGGATATACCTCCTTTAACCTTTGAGGTGCAGTAAACAGCTGCTCAGTGCCGGGACAGTTTCCTTCAGAGATTTCTGGTTAAATGCAGCAGGCCGCTTCTCATTTTGTGTGTTTAGACCTCAGCTTTAGTCTGTGACTGCACAGCACAGAGCAGAACTTGTAAAACTAAGAAAAACACTTAATTGTAGTGTTGTTAAAATATTCCACATGCGTATATTAAAATAAACTTATGTTAGTAGGACAGAAAATATGGAAAAGTTGCATAAGAATAGTTTAATTTCTGATAAGTTGCTATTGGATCTTTACTTTGCACACTTGCATATTTTAGCCTGTCAAGTGTCCGACTATGTTAATGCTGGGGGCTGTTTAACTGGAGTTAAACATCAAATGAAGACTTCATCAAGCATTGGCATGACTCCTCCAGATGAACCACTAACGATCACAGCTAAAATTAGAGTTTAACAAGCCTGTCGACACAGTTATGGCCTCCTGGGGTAGTATGAGAGAATGATAGGATGTCGGAGGTCAGCCGCACATCATCAAACACACACGTGCACAGACATTAACTGACACTTTGAACCACCTGCACCATATGTCAGCTGCATTTACTTCTTTTACCATATTTTATTCAAACATGAACTTTGGGAATGTTCCTATATGTAGAATAAAAATAGTAAAGCAAGAGTATTAAAAATACCTCATATTTTTGTGCAACAAGAAAAAAATGGTTTGGTTTTTTTTGTTTGCTTGGTATCAAGTGTGCATCTGCAAAGCAAGTTTACACTGCTGGTCACCAAACAATCTGCTTCATGTATTTTGTAGTGTTGATTAAAAGATTAGTCAGCCAATAGCAGTGGGTAATCTCAGTTCCATAAAGTAACAGTCCTGCTATGTATTTGTTCCAGCCATTCACTGAACCAGCCCATTTTGATGAGCACAACTCCTCATCCAGGTAGACCAGATAATTATTGGAATTACCTGGGTTAAGTGAGCAGGTAGGACTAATACATGGCAGGACTTTTACTTCATGGAGTTGGGATTATCCACCATTGTTGGCCAACACGTTAAAAATTGACTGTAAAGAGTAACGTTTTAATCAGAAGATGAATTTGAGCTTCATTATTAGAGTGATACTTTGCTTTGTCCAAAAAGTAAAACAGACCTGGTTTTTGTCAGTTGAAAATTTGTGACAATACTTGATTTTGACTGCACCATATAAATACAAGCCAACTATGTTAATAGGGTGGCCAATAGGGGTAGCACTATAACCTCACTGGAAGAAGGTCCTCTCTGTGTGCAGTTTGCATGTTGCTTGTACTCTGGCTTCCTCCCACTAATTTGTCAATTGGTCAGTCTGAAATCACCCATAGGTGTGAATGTGAGGGTGAATGGTTGTTTGAATGTACATGTCTGCTCTGCAGTGAACTGATGACACAGCCAGAGTGTCTGCCTCGCCTTCACCCATAGTTAGCTTAGATAAGGTTCAGCAACCTGTGACCCTAATGAGGACAAAGCAGGTCAGAAGCTTGACACAGTCATCAGGTCAGAAATAAACCTAAGAAGAGAAACAACTAAGACTTAAACTTCTATTACCATCATAACGTAACCTAAGTATGTACAGGTCAATCTTTTTTCTTAGATGTAAATATGAATAGCACTGTCATTTATCAATAAATATAGCAGCCCAGTGTTTGTCATCATCTAGTGTAATAATAGGTTTGATAAGCTTGATAAAAATGGCAGCTCTTAACAGTGTATTTATGAATTATATATCAGTTTTACTGTAAAATAAATACAAATTGCAACCCAATCAGTAAAACTGTGCTGGTTGCCTTTTTGAACTTTATTGTAAAACTGGGACATGATGGACTGGTGCAATAAACTCCAACACTGCTACTGGTGAAGATCACCTGAAATTACCTTCTGCATTTCTTTCTATTTGTCAGGAGTGCATCTCTCATTTCTGTCTGTCAGTAGGAGCATACACAATCTACTACAGTGTTTGTCATAAAACATGGTGGAGGGGTCATGAGGGGTATGGGCCAAGCTCATCTCCAGAGTGGAGGCTGTAATTGTTTTTTTTTGTTTGTTTGTTTGTTTTAATTTCTTTAATACCACAAAGCCCAAAGCTTATTTAAACTAAACTAAACCAACCAACTGAAAAAAAAAAAAAACAGGAAAACACAGGTCATAAATTGAGGTTTGTTTGTGGTTGAAATAATACAGTGTGAAGATAAGTGTGGCCAATTGACTTTATCGGAGGTCTGCACACTGTGAATACCCTTTTAGTTAAGTATACTGTATCATCCTTTAACCCTAACACAGCTGTTTCTCTGTGAGAACCAGCAAAGTGTTTTCACAAGTGAACAAATTAAAGTCTTAGTATTACCTCTCCCAAGAGAACTCACACACAAACACTTATACATATAAATATCCACACACAGGCAGTATGTGTGTTATCTGATTCCACTGGTTCAGTTTCAGTTTCTCATGGTGACATCCATTAAAGTCATGCTGTGTCTGCCCCTGCTAACCTTAGACAGCCACATTAGCACCTGGCCCATTGGTCACAACAATACATCTACCTGCATTATTCAACCATCTCCACTAATGAGGAAACCTGATCACACACACACACACACAAAACCTGTCCTGAGTTCACACAAACACACACACACGCACACGCACACGCACACACACACACACACACACACACACACACACACACACACACACACACACACACACACACATAAAGAATCATTAGATTTAGACCAGAGGTGTCAAACCCATTTTAGTTCAGGGGCCACATACAGCATAATATGTTATAAAGTGGGCTGGACCAATAAATTCTATTGGTTATTCTATTTCTAATAAATAAAGTTTTCTCTGTTTTTGAGTGAAAAAAGTCTAACTCTGTATTGAAAACATCTACATCTACAAACTGTACTTGAACTAGAGGTTATTATCCTATTATTCATATAATTTTACCGGTACATGAACAAATATGAACAACCCAAAAATTCTAAAGAAATATAAGTGCAAATTTTAACAATATTATACCTTAGTTCATAATTTATACATGCGCATAACAATTTACAGATCACAGTGGATCAACAAATGCACAAAACATTTAGTAACAGGCAGAACATTGGTAAAATTCCACATACTTATCCTTAAGACATTGCAGGTTATTCAGATCTTTTGTAAAAGTCTAGTCTGTAAATGTAAACATTTTGTGTAATTTTACTTTTTTTGCACTAAAACAGGAGGAAAAAATTACAATTTTCATTATATATAGGTTATTATGATAGTACTGTATTTTACTGGTCTGACCAACTTTGGATTGAATTGACCAAAAATGATTTTAACATCATTGATTGTTAATATCTTCAGTGTAAATTTTGCATTTCACATATTCATCTCACAGGCCAGATTGGACCCTTTGGCGGGCCAGTTTTGGCCCCCAGGCCACATTTTTGAGACGTCTGATTTAGACAACGAGTGTCTATTTTTGCTTTATTATAATAATAACTATTCATACACCACCTTTTAAAGACGTTGAAATGCTTTGACAGGCTAAAAAAACAACAGAAAATCAGACGGTAATACAACAGAAAGCCAAAGAACAAGAATCAACAAAAGCAAGAAAAAGTAAAAGCATAATTAAGACAGATAGGAAACAAGATGCCATAAAGCATAAAATGTTGAATGAGAAATAAAACAAAAAAAGAAGAGACTTGTTGTCAGTTAAAACACATAGTTCTGAGTCAGAAGTGGATTTCTCTTTACTGCCTGAAGTCAAGAGGTCGTGATGTGAAAGTGCTGCCTGATCTTGTGGGAATGATTGTTTTGAATACAAATTGGCCCTGTGTTCCACTTCACATTATCCCTGGTAAATGTAGTTACTGAGACGCCGGCGGTAAGCTAAGTATTTAAGCTCATTCAGCACTCTCTGCCTCCGCCTGTCAAACAGCTGTCAGCATCCTCCTTCATCCTGCTGTTTCACCACATCTTTCACATTTCCTCACCTTACACTTTTATCCTCAGTCAGCCTGTGTTAACCTCAATCTCTCCTCCCCTCCCTCTGAATCTCTCAGGCTGTCAGTTTTCATTGCTCCTCCCTGTCTTTCTTTTAGTTATGTTCACACAGTTGGAATGGCAACTACAGTTTGAACTCAGTCAGCATTTTTTAGTGAACACCCTGCGGAAGAGGTGAACCAGAGCACATACTTAAAGGCTGAGGACATTCTGAGGACAATTCATTTTTTAGTGTAAAGCAGAAGGCAAAGAATACAATGAAACAATGACAGTGACAGGAGAGGGAAAAATGTCAATATAGAGCAGAGAAAGGGACTGGGAGAAGGAGAGAGCTGCATCGACAGGAGCATTATCACTCCTGATTCAAACACCCCAAGAAAAATGCTCAGAAGTAGCTGCTCTGATTGGTCCAGCCTCTAGCCAATCAGAGCAGAGGAATGCAAGGTGCCTTTAGGTTATACCCAACCCCAAAATATGTGAGAGAGAGAGAGAGAGAGAAGGAGAAGAGAACGAGTGAGAGGGGTATGCTGTGGTGCAGAGGTTCCTCCTGTGAGGCTCCATCTCTGCTATATTCTCTGGTGTTTCCTGTGCTGGAGTGAATATATAACAGTGAATAAATTACAGGCTTCCTCGCTGCAGATTGAGTGCATGTTGTGTTGCAGTCAGTACTGCTGTGCTTCTCCTCTGCCAACCACTGGCTGCAGCCTCAGAGCAGAACAGAAGCCGTGTGTCGAGGTCTGAAGGAAAAGCTGTTCATGTGGACAAGGAGAAAGGAGCAGCAGCAGATATTTACAGCAAAGAGGTGCAACATGAAGGTTGAATGCTGGATGTGTCGTCCTCATTTACACTGACTTTTGAGCCAGAGAGGTCGGTGCGTAAGGTTTGAGTCACCTCAGCAGCTGATCAAGGAGGAGAGGAGTTGAGCAGAACAATACAGTGGGAAAGACAAGTTGACAGTGGAAGGATTCAGGATGATCCTGGGTAAGACAATAGCTGCAATTTTTTCTTTATTCCCAAAATGACACATTTTATTTTACTCTTTTCCTAAGAAGATGTCTATCAAAAACTTTTGTGTCTCTAACTTGTCTGTGTCTTAAAGAACCTGTTTACTGTATCATTCATTCAGAAGGAGTTAGAATGTTCTTTTCAAGGGAAATGTCCAGAATTATGTGAATGAGGCTTTTGTTTGTGCCTGTTAATGATGCTGACTGTCATTTAGTTGTACATTTACAAAGAACACCATGATCAGTATTAGATTTTTTTTTTTAAACTAATCTAATGTCTGAGTCCAGGTTTCAAAGTGAAACATTATTTATATTTTCAGATATTCAACACTCACATCGAAAAAGAACAGAAAAATACAAACATAGAAGTAGTAGTAAGCTGATTTTTGCCACTCATTTTAATCCATTTTTATCGCGATATATTCACATACTATTTACAATTTGATGTCATTGTTCATTTTACTTCATGACTTCACTGAGTCTGTGACCTTGTGTAACAAATGTTAACTAAATATTTGACTACTTTATTTTTGCCTGCCCACTCTTAACCCCACTCAAGTCTTCCTGTGATCTGTGTGTAGGCTTGAGCCTGTGATAATCCATCCCCCTGAGTATATCGGACACTGAACACACTGACACATGATCACAACATCATGGGGTGATGGGGTTTTATATACTATATTGGTTTCACTAAGATAGACTTCCAGAATCCAAAATAGTGTGCATGATGGCGATGACAGTGTTGACAAGAAAAATGGAGGAATGGTGTCCTCTTCATCACAGTCACGTTTCTTCTGTTTCTTTTCTTCCATCACCATTTAATTTATTTCTTTTAATGGAAGGAAAATCTTGAAGATGTCAACACAATTAGCAGTGGGATATAAAAAAATGAAATGGCGTCAAAGCTGTCTCATCTCAGTGGAACCAGAGCAGCTGGAACATAGTTTAGTAACTCTTGTGTGATTTTTCTGATAAATATTTCAGACCTGGAGGTTTGAGGTCTTTATTTATTTAAAAATAGACTAGGACTTCCTCTACTCTGACGCAAAGGCTTCTCTCAGCAATATGAAAAGTGGCTTGCATCACCATTCACCTCTGTGAAGTAACCCATAAATTTATGCGTGTGTGTATATCCAGTCAAAACAGAAATCCCTGTACTCATCAATGTCCTCTGAAAGAATCACAGGTGCATGTTTTTTTCTGATAAACAACATGACCTTTGAATCGCGGCAGTGCAGTGAAGGATGAAAAGTTATTGACATTTAAAGCACAGAAATCTGCTTGTATGTTTGACAAAATGTCCCACTTCTCAAATGACCAGTGAGCCTGAAAATCTACTACATACAGTCAAAGACCACACAAAATCACATTAAAAATGTATTCTTTTTCACACATAATGTACAAGAGCATCCATCATCTGTGTGGATTTCACCCCATCCCTAACAAACATCCTGCTGATATAATGTGATGTTTTGCACCACAAAGCCTTTTACTACCGGATGTCTGCAGGGTCACTTTTGTATCCCATAATGTCTCTTAAAATCCATTTTAGGCACCAGAGAACTATTAATGCCAACTTTCTTTCACAGTGACTGAGATCTAACATTAAAGCTTCAGTAGGCAATGTTTTTTGGCACCACTGTGCGTCTTTCAGACATATTGTAATTTAAGTGGTCTGACAGGGAACTGACTTCTGCACTGTTTTTAGGCTTCTGAAAATCAGGCTCCAGCTTTTGGTCAGTTGCAGGACTTTACAGAGCAGGGCCTGTACAAAGGGATGATTGACAGCTGTTATGGCCAATCACTGGCAGACACAGCTGGAACGTGCATGTTCTGTTGCTCTCATCATGTCAGATTCACTAACTGTTATATTTTGGGTTTATTTTGCCAAAGTATCCATCCATCGCATTTAGTCTACACTTAGATCACAGATAAGAAAGATGTATATTTTCAATTCTGGTTGTTTTTTTTCCAGGTTTATGCCAGCTGAAGTTTCAAAATAACTATGATCAATATTTTAGATGTTATATTTCTTTGGATCATATGATTACATATGATGGAGGATGTACCTAGATGACCTACAGATAATTACCTTTAAACTCTGTGGTTCCCCCCAATTTAAAGGGGATATATGTAATATTTGTACTTGAATTTTTTTAAAAATAACTGTTATTTTAAAAAAAAGTGCTTAGAATAAAGAGTTCTGGCATTATATCAAAGATATCAGTGTATGTATACCGATGTATCACTGTAATTGAGTGTGACCACTAGAGGTAGTAGTGAGTCACTTTCTCATGCCAGTAAAAACTAACACCAAGGATGAGTTGAAGATGAGAACCAGTAACAAACAGCTGGCGGAATAAAATAAAAAAGTGACAGTGATATAAGGTGGAAGCACTGCTGTTGTTTTCACCAATGGTCACAGCATTAAATGAAAAGAATGGACTTTGATGTTGAAATGGCAACTTTTTTTCTGCACAAGTGTATTTGATTATGAGGTCTATGAAGTTATTAAAGTAACTATATGATGTTATTATTACCTCTGCCAAGGAGGTTATGTTTTTGCCGGCGTTTATCTGTCTGTTTGTTTGTCTGTTAGCAACTTTACACAAAACTACTGGATGGATTTGGATGAGACTTTCAGGACATGATGGAAATGACACAAGGTACAGTCACTTAGATTTTGGGAGTGATCCGACATTTTACTCCCGTTCAAATACACTAATTAAAGTCACTCACCTTAGTCTTTTGTCTGCTTCTCAAGTGCCCCCCACCCTCCACTCATAGGCAAAGGGAGGGGGGAGGGGCCCCCCTCCCTTTGCC